>PVJI01022719.1:0-24783 GCA_004026765.1 Micronycteris hirsuta
AGGGGAGGTTAGAACAGTATAGGAAGTACAGGAGCAGAAGGACTTATGTGTAGGACCTATGGACAAAACTAAAGGGAGTGGAAAGGGGGGTAAGGGGGAGGGGGGAGTGAAGGGGGGAAATGGGGCAACTGTAACAGCATAATCAATAAAATATAGTTAAAAAATAAAAATAAAAAAATAAAAAAAACAAAAAACAAAAATAAATAAATAAATAAATAAATGAAGAAAAAAAAAGTACTCAACTAGCTGTAAGGGAAATGCAAATCAAAACCACCAATGAGTTACCACTTCACACTGTTAGGATGGCTGTTATCCATAAGACAAAAAAACAACTGGCGGAGAGGGTGTGAAGAAAAGGGAACCCTTGAACACTGCTGATGGGAATGTAATTGGTCCACCCACTATGAAAAATAGTATGGAGTTTCCTCAAAAAATTAAGAAGAGAGCTTCCATATGACCCAGCAATCCCTCTTCTGGGTATCTACCTGAAAGATCTCAAAACACTTATTCATAAAGATATGTGTACCCCCATGTTCATTCCAGCATTACTCACAATAGCCAAGAAATGGAAACAACCTGTGTCCTTAAACCAATGATGGATATAGATGTGGTACCTACATCAATGGAAGACTATTCAGCAATAAAAAGAAATGACGAATTATTGCCATTTGCAACAACATGGATGGATCTTGAGAGTATCATGCTAAGAGAAATAAGTCAGACAGTAAAGGACAAGAACCATATGATTTCACTCATATGTGAGATATAAAACAAAAAGCAACAAATGAACAAACAAAACTAACAAACTCAGACACAGGTAACAGTATGGTGGTTACGAGAGGAGACATAGGAGAAGGGGAGGATGAAGAGGGTAAAGGGGGTCAAACATATGGTGACGGAAGGAGACTAGGCGTTGGGTGGCAAGCACACAATGCAGTATACAGATATGTATTGTAAAACTGTACACCTGAAACTTATATAATGTTACTAACCAATGTTACCCCAATAAATTTAATTTTTAAAAAAGAGTCTTGCTTTATAGTATTGAAGAAATAGAAATGGCCAAGAATAAAAGATTGGTTAAACTATGGTACTTTTATACAAAAAAAGTTATTGCAGCCATTAAAAATAATCTACTTTTGCCCGGTTGGTGGAGCTCAGTGGATTGAGCGCGGGCTGGGAACCAGAGGGTCCCGGTTCGATTCCCAGTCGGGGCACATGCCTGGGTTGCGGGCCAGGTCCCCGGTGAGGGCCATGTGAGGAGCAACCATACATTGATGTTTCTCCCTCCCTTCTCCTCTCTCTGAAAATAAATAAATAAAATCTTTAAAAAAAAAAATAATAATCTACTTTTATTGAAGAGGAAAAAACTGGGTTAAAAAAAAAAGCAAGTTACAAAGCAATATGTATAGTGAGTTACCACTTTGGAAAAAAATAGTTTATACACATATACATGCATATATGATTTACATACCAAAAAAGAGCTTAGTGGACATGCAACAAAATATTAACAGGGTTAGCTCTGAAAAATCAAATTGCAAGTGATTTTAACCATCTCCTTCATTAGAAGACAGTATATGCAGAGATTACAGGCAAAATCTCTGAGACTGAAAGGCCTGGTTTAAATCCCGATTCTGCTACCACCTACTGTGTGGTTTTAGGCAAATTACATAACGTCTGCCAGCCTGTCCTCAGCAAAGGGGGTGGTGATACAGTCCATCTCAGGGGAAGGAAGCCGTATCGAATAAATTTTAATATAGATCAAGGGTTCAACAAAACAATGCCTCATACATACGAAGCACTAAGAATATTTTGTCTTTGTTTTCAATAATCATGACTATCAGAAAAACAGCAATAATATTTTCAGTTTTAGGAGTATATATTACTTTTGTAATGAGAAAAATATTAGTATTTTCAAGTTGGGGAGCAAGAGAAAATTCCTCAGGAATTTCCTGTGAGCATTCCACAAGACTGAAATAACTAGGTCTTGTGGTTTATCAGGTTCGTACAAATAACTAATTGGCTATGCAGGACTGCTTTAGCCGTTTCTATCATCAAGCCTTCCCAAGTTTGTAGCTATGTCCTATCGTCACATGCCGCCGTTCACATTTCTCCCTTGCCCACCTCCTCCCTCAGCTGAAGAAACAGTGAACAACTTTTCAAATTTAAATTTAAAATTGTTTTTAACTGTACAGCAATTTTTTTTCATGTCCCCCTTCTCCCTCTGACTTAAGTTCCAAGGATGGGTAGTTTTGTTTATCTTTCCGTTGAAAAACTGGAAAAGCAGCACTGTGTTTACTTTAAAATAAATGCACGCACTGTCTGGCAGCCTTGCCTCCTCGAGGTGCGCAGCCCACCCACCGCAGCCCGCCCTCCTTGTAGAGGAGCGAGGGAGGCGGCGCACCCTCCTGACTGGCCTATCTGTTCTGTTCTGGGAACACAAACTGTTGGAACAACCCTCTGCTCATAAGATTTTTAAAGAAATAGGGAGCTGTTTGTTTTCTTCTTTTTTTTAATCTGGGAGACACGCATGGTATAAAGAAAAGAGACATATAGAAAATGGACAGTGGCATAAACAAGGAGCTTCTCGAAGCCTACTTCATTGATCACAGTGCTATGAGTACAGCAATTCTCAAATGGCCTTCTGTGCATCGTAGAATTGAGGAAATGAGTTATCATATGGATGATGTTAAGAGCCAGGGTTCTCATATGGAATGAAGAAAGGTTAGGAAGAACACTTCTAATTAGAATTATAGGTTTCAGTATGAAGTTATGGTGTTTAATATAGAGACACAGAAATAGATACGTTCATGTCTGTGTGTGTACATGTGCATATGTGTATATATAATGTCTGTCAGGGAAAACAAAGGCTTAAAAGCCAAGGTTTAAAGAAAAAGAACAGTGAGAAAAGCCCTGGCTGGTGTGGCTCAGTGGATTAAGCGTCTGCCTGAGAACCAAACAGTTGACGGTTCAATTCCCAGTCAGGACACATGCCTGGGTTGTAGGCCAGGTCCCCGGAAGGGGGATGGCCAAGAGGCAACCACACATTAATGTTTCTTGCCCTCTCTTTCTACCTCCTTTCCCTTCTCTCTAAAAGTAATAATATCTTAATGACACACCCTTGAATGAAAACAGTGAGACTATAAACCTATTGTATTAGGAAAAAAGCCAATTAGATCCTTATCCCACATCATATACCAAAATAAACTCAACTGATTAAAGGGTTAAATATTTAAAAAACTAAATAAAGAGAACCATCATAAGTGTCAGTATAAGGATGGCATCTAACTTTATTTTTCCCAAGTGGTAGCTCAGTGGTTCTCAGACTTGAGCATGCACCAGAATCCCCTAGAGGGTTTGTTAAAACAGACCCAGATCAAGAGTTTCTGGGACAAGGGCTCAGAATTTACATTTCTGACATGTTTCCAGGTCTGGGGACCATGCTGCTGGTCTGGATTAGCTGATGGTCCTAATGCCATTGTTTATCTCTTCTGATTTGAAATGTCACCTTTATCATATAGTAAATTCTATCTATATTAGATTATGTTTGGAAAATAAGATGGGGACATGTCAAGAGGATATAGGAGCAAGCTTGAAGAGGCACCCACTGGCCAAAGAAAGGTTAATTCAAGCACCAAAATAATGGCAGTAATAAATGAAAATCCACTGAACAAAATAAGAATCTGTGAGTTGAGACTGATAATACATGCATACCTAAAGGGAAAGAAAAAACACTTCCTTGGAAACAGGAGGTAGCGTGGCCGAGTGGTCTAAGGCGCTGGATTTAGAAAAAACACTTCCTTGCTATAGTATGCCAACTAATAAATGTGGAAGGAATGATAAAATTCGGGGGGGGGGGTGCAGATTGCAACCATCACAGTAATAGCTGATCCAGACAAAAATCATTAATGAACATTTCTGAATGCGAAAACCAGTAGGTGAAGTTGTGACGAGGAACAGATATTTACAGTCTCGACGTATTTCCCCAAAAATGACTTTTTAGTTACAAAGAGAAACAGCAATTTTACGGCATAAAAACCTGGTAGGCACCACCTTAACCAAATGATCAAAAGTAACATCATAAATGATGAAACAAGTAAAGCCGTGTGCCTGATATGAGGCGCTGAGAAGGATACAACATCACTTCTGAGTGTTCCTGCAAAAAACTGCATACCCTGAATCTAAGCACGAGGAAACACCAGACAAAGCCAGGACGAGTGGCTACTCTGCAGAAGGCTGGCCTGTGCTCGTCAACAACGACAGTGTCATGAAAGACAAAACTGGCTGAGGAACCAACCCCGGATTGAAGGAGACATGACAACTACACGCAATGCATAATTTTAACTGAGGTCCAGGACCAGGGAGGGAAATTCACTCCAAGTGAGTGACTGCAACAACTGGAAAATCTGAATTAGATAATAATATTGTAAAAATGTTAAATTTCTTCATTTGGTTAATTGTACAGTGGTTATGTAAGAAAATATTCTTCTTCTTAGGAAGTAGACACAAGTATTAAGGGATAAGGAAGTACAAGGTTTATAATTTACTCTGAAATGATTAAGAAATTATTATACATGTATATACAGAGACAATGTGAAAGCAAATGAATCAAAATATTAATAGGTGGTTGAGGGATATGGGGGGAGTGTTTGTCCTATTCTTGTAACTTTTCTCTGATAAAGAAGTTTTTTTAAAAAATCTACCTCAGCCCTGGCTGGTGCAGCTCAGTGGATTGAGCGCCAGCCTACAAATCACAGGGTCTCCGGTTCGATCCCCAGTCAGGGCATATGCCTAGGTTGCAGGCCAGGTCCCCAGTAGGGGGCATGCAAGAGGCAACTACACACAGATGTTTCCCTCTCTTTCTCCCCCTCTTCCCTTCTGTCTAAAAACAAAATAAATTAACTCTTTTTTTTTTTAAATCTACTTCAAGATACATTCCCCTCCTTGAAAGCAGGACAATCTGGCCATGCCAAGTTCCGTACTGCTAATGAGGCCAGCTGCAGAAGAGGAGAGCTCCAAAAGGAAACTGAGGCTTGGGCCTTGCCTGCTATCAGGTTTGAAAGATCATCCAGTGGGCAGGTACAGTCAAAGCATGCTGATAACTACAGAAGCTGGGTGATGGGGATTGTGTGAAAATTCCCCTAGAAAATAGTTTTTGAAAATCAATATTTAACCTCAAAGTCTGGCTTCTGCACAGAGATGACCAGAGCTGTCCTTAAGAGCCAAACCAGCACCTTTGGTCAAGTCCTTGTTGCAGCCACAGCCAGGCCGATGTCCCCACAGAAAGCCAGCCAAGACTGTCCATTATGCAACTGCAGGACTTGAGTCAAAGCCTCCACCATAACAGCCCTCTGCCAGGGGAAGGCAGAAAACACCAGCTGCGTTTCCCAGTCAACTTCCAAGTCTGCCCAGGAGAAAACAAGGGAGCAAAAGAAAGAAGGAATTGTGTCTCGTAGAACAGATAAACGCCAGGTAGGGCAACTGCTACTGATCAGGCCCTTTCCCAGGAAAGGTGGTCTCAGAAAGAGCAGGCCACAGTGAGAGAAGTCACCTAACACACTGCGACCCATTACCCTATGTAACTTTATTGATACTTAGTCTGGAAACATCCAACCCAGCAGTTCCCCAAGGGGTGCAGGCACCAAGACAATGGTGCTGAAATGTCCCACATTAATGTCAGCCTCCCCACTCCACAACCCCCAAAGCTTTGGCATGTGTTCAGTCGTAGAATTCTGTCCTGGAAAACTTCATGGCTGCCTCCCATTTAGGCAAGCAGGTCCTACATTAGGAAATAGGATCTCTGTTGTCTGTCTCTGAATCTGAACTCCCAATCTTGGGGAAGAAAGTATCAAAGGAGACAGTAACTACCACTACTGTTACTGCTTATATATACTTATGAGTACCAAGTTAGCTCATTTAATCTCAAAACATTTTACAGAAGAGGAAACAGGAGGTTAAGTTAACGTCACATCGCAGAACTAGTGGAATCAGGACTCAAACCCAGGCAGTTTGACTCCAGAGTCTACATGTTCATAACCACTTCTCTGTACGACAGACTTACAATCACCAGAAACAGTCTTGAGCTAACAGAAGACTTTAAGAAACATGGCTGGAATATTACATACACATCAGCTATGCCATTGCCATCCTTTAAGATTTGCTTTTCTAAGAAAAAGTAGCCCATTGCTCTACTACAACTGACATTTTCCATTAGATTCGCATCCAATGCACCTCACTACTCAACCCAGCCATACACTCAAAGTGCTAAGGCTGGTGCTAGAAAGAGTGGCAGGAGCTGCAGCTGCTTCCACAAACAACAGAAGTCCTGGGAAACTTACAAAACATCCTTGCAACTACTCTGGGCTTAAAGGGAAAATCGCAACAGTACAGCAAAAGGTACCAGATGGGAAAGTCGTTCACCACCAGAAAACTGGTTGACAGTATCTAAAGTGAAACACACATCTGCCATAGGAACCAAAGCCCCTGGGTATGAATACACTCAATAGAAATGTATGTATGTGTCCTCTAAAATACACGTATATGAATGTTCATAGCAGCTTTGCTCTTAATAGCCCAAAACTGGAAACCACCCAAATGTCCACCAACTGAATAGACAAATAAATCATTGTATATTTATATACTAGGATACTACCCCCCTATAAAAAAAAAACTACTGTTACATGTAAAAACATGGATGTATCTCACAGATATGATGATGAACAAGGCACAAGAAAACATACTATATGATTTCATTAATATGAAATTCAAGAACAGGCAAAACTAATCAGTAGTGACAAAAGTCAGAATAGTGGTTATCTCAGGGTGGGAAAAAGGGATATTAATTATAAGGCATGTAGGGGTCCTTCTGGGGCCCTAGAAACTTCTCTGTCTTGATCTGAGTGGTGATTATACAAGTGTGAACAAATATAAATATTCATTGAGCTGTGTATCACTGAAGATTTGTGGACTTTCCCTTAAGAGAAAAAAATTAAATACTCGGGGAGGGGGGGAATAAAATCAAAGTCAAGTTCAAAGCAACAACGTTTTGGAGGAAGACTGCCGCCCACTGGATTTACGGCTCAAAACCATCAGAGACCAGCTCGATTCAACATTGTGACTAATTTCACCTAACAGTAACCCCTACCCTCATTATATGCTCATTGTAATATATTAGCATGCTAAACAGCACACCCCTCATGCCATGACCAGAAATGGGAAGCCCACATAAGGACACAACATGGCTGAGGGAGCTCCTCTGAGAAGTCCTGACTCTTTTCCCTGGAAGAATCTGAATATTTCTCCCCCTTATTGAATATGCTACCATCCCCTATTAAATGAATCTCAATAAAGAGACCAAATTCTGCTACAGGGGGGCTGCTCTGTCTGTGGAGGAGCCCCTCTCTGTCTCACTGCTTCATTAATAAACTCATTTTCACTTTACACTCTAAAAAAAAAAGTTTGTATTATTAAATAAGAAGGAACAGAAATAAATGCACTAGGCTTTCAATGCAAAAGCTATAAATGACTTACTGACTGATTAAATAAATATATATAATGGATCTAAGGGCAAATAGTTGAAAAATATTAATAAAGGCAAAAATGGAAATTATTCTTAGAAAATATGGTATAGTTGATAAATAAATCTAAGACATTGCCCTGTAAAATATTAATTAAAAAACCAAAACAAAATGTTTATGCTAGTCAAGAAAAAAATTGGGAAAAAAACACAAATACCAAAATTTTAAATGGAAAAACTAGAAACATTTTTAAAATGAGAATGCTATTTAATATCTTTATACTAATAAATTTGAGACTCTCATGCAACAATTTTCTCAGAATATTTAAATAAACAACATGGATGCAAGATGAATCAGAAAAGTTGAACAAACCAATCATTATGGGGTAAAATACTGGAAAAGCCATCAAAGAATTGTTTCAAAGAAACCTGCCAGACCCAGTCGGTTTCATGGGTGAGCTCTTTCCTGTGCTCATGGAGCAGATAATTCCCATGTTATACAGTCTGTTCCCAAAGCTGGAAAGCACTGCAGCTTAGTGTATAAAATTAGCTTAACCTCAATTCCAAACTCGACAAAAATAGTACAAAACTTCAGACAAATGTAACTTGTGAGTATAGATGGAAAACCCCCAAATAAAATATTAACAAGCAACTCTAACAAAACTTTCAAGAAATAATCTAGCATGAGCAATCAGGTATATTCTAAAAATTCTAAGATTGTTATTATTATGAAATTAATGTAATAAATTAAAGGAAGAAAAATCATGTATTTATCCCAATGGTTGCTTAAAAGGTATTTGCTAAGAATTCAACCCCTATCCTGACTTTAAAAAAAAAGCAAGAAGATTAATAAACCAAGAAGACAGGTTACTAACATCCAACCTTACACCCGCAGAGCCACTGGGGCCACGGTTTCAGACAGGGCAGGACACTGCCCCAGCGCCACTAAAACAGGAGAGTATACACAAAGCGACTAGCAAGAAAAAGAAGTGAGCAAAATTATCAGTCTTAGAAACCACATAAACGCCTACAAAAAAAGCCAAAAGAAACTAAACCTATACTAAGAATTCAGCAACTGACAGAATATAAAAGAAAATGCCGAAACTAATAGTTGTATGCTAACAACACTAGGTTAGACGACACCACAGGAAAAGATACCATTAAAAGTAACAGCAAACTTATTTTTAAAATTAAAAGAGTCCATCTAAAGATAACTTCAAAATGATTTGAATGAATTTAGACACATCCCATATTCCTGGGTAGGAAGAATCAGAATGGAAATTCTCCATAAAGGAGCTTTACAAATGGCAGGATTCTAGTAAAATCTCAAGAGATTTGAGGGAAGGAAAGTAGGAAGAGGGGAGAACCTGACAAAATAATTTGCATCACGTGATGATGTCATATGTGCAAAGAAAAGAGGGAGGAAGACTTTGAAAAGAAGAGAAACTTGAACTGTCAGATATTAAAATATATTATAATGCCACAATAGCTAAGACAGAGTGATATTAAAACAACAGATAAAATGGAAAGTCCCTACACAGGCTCAAGTATACATACGTCTTTAATATATGCTGAAGGTAGCAAAACAAATCACTAGGAAGAAATAGATAGAGTATTCAATAAGCAGTGTTAAAGCAATTGGTTAACTATTTGGGAAAACTTAAATAGATTCCCCACTTACACTGTGCATAAGAATAAATTCACTTGGATAGAAAATAAAATGTGAAAAAAAAAATCACAATGAATTAGGAAAAAATAGAGACGACTGTTTACCTGATCTCAGAATGGGTAAAGTCTTTCAAAGTATGAAAGAAGAGGCCGAAAATACAAAGGGTTAAAATATCTATTAGAAAAAAGAAAATTAAAATGCAAATGAAAAACTGGAAAATTGTTTACAAATTGTAAGACAAAAAATAATAGCCTTAACATATAAAGAGCTCTTTTAACACTAAAAGTGAAAACTGCACATTTCAATATAAGGGTGAACAAAGGATAAGGCAATAAACACACTTTAAAACACTGAATCAATGGAGTGGAGGTAGGCATACTTCACAGAAATAACCACCAAATGGAATGAGAGGACTCGGCCCAAACCCAGATTCAAGCAAACCAACTTTAAAACAACACTTTGAGATAATTCGTAAAATAGAATTCAAACTGGGTAGGAGATAATAATAAAACAATCATGTCAATATGATAGCTGTGATGCTGATATGGTAGTTACATAAGAAAACATCCTATTTTTAAGGGATGTACGCTGAAGAATCTAGGATAAAATGCCAATACATCTATAAGTTACTTTAAAATACTACAGCCAAAAAAGACAGAAATGATGAACCAACTCTGGCATAATGTTAATTATCAAGTAGGTAAAAAAAATAATCATTTTTTTTCTTACAGATAAATCCAACAAATGCCAAGGCGCAACAGAAACCAGTGACCTCAGCCATTACTGTTCGGAAGGTAAATTGGTAGAACTTTTCTGGGGGGGAATTTGACAGTATGTATCGTATCACAAACCTTGAAAAATGTTTAAACCCAGCAAGTCCATGTTCAATAATTTATCTCAAGTAAATTTTAAACAGTGGGCACAAAGATTTTAAAACTTTCAAATCTATCATAGTAATTTTTGTGATTGTGAAATACTGAAATCTATCCAAATATTCATTTTTTCACACAGCCATCTGATAGACTACTACCAGGCAATCATCAAAAACTGAATTTTGGAAGAAAAATTAAAGCTATATCGATATATTTTATGGTGCAGCAGCTATGAAAACAGTACAGTGATTCTTCATAAAATTGAAAATAGAAAGAGCACATGAACCAGTAATTATGCTTCTGGGTGCGTATCCAAAAAAATGGACAGCAGGGAGTTACAGAGATATTTGTATACCCACGATCAAAACAGCACTATGTACAATAGGCAAAGGGTGGAAGCAACCCAAACGTCTTTGGACGGATGAACAAACGGAATGTGTATGTTCATCCCATGGAACATTATTCAGCCTTTAAAAAGGAGATTCTGATACCTGCTACAACACGAATGAGCCTTGGAGACGTTATGCTAAGTGAAATAAGCATGTCACAAAAAGGCAAATACTATATGACTCCACTCATACGAGGTACCTAGAGTAGTCAGAATCATAGAGACAGAGAGCAGAATAATGGGGGACTGAGAAAAGGGAGGGGCAGGGGAGTTGGTGTTTAATGGGTACAGAGTTTGAGTTCGGGAAATAAAAAGCTCTGGAGATGGATGGTGGTGAAGACCGCATGTAAAGTGAATGTACTTCATGCCACTAAACTGTGTATTTCAAGATGGTTAAGATGATACAGTTGATGTTATATATATTTTATAATAATTAAAAATAAAGATACTTGATACATTTTCAAAGAAAAAGGCATGTTGCAAAATACTGTTTGTCTGTGATCTCAATTTTGTTTCACTGATGCCTTAAATATCAACATACATTTGCACACAAGAAAAAACCTCAGGAGGGTATATATCAAAATGTTAATAGTTATCACTAGGGGCTGTGCTTACAGAAGATTTTTATTTTCTTTGAGTGTCTGGGTGCTTTTCTGTAATTCCCAGGCTTTCTACAATTACTCTTATAATCAAAAGAAAAAGTATGCTGACTAGACAAAGAAAGAAAGAAAGAAAAGGACACTCATCCTTTGAGCTGATCTGAATTAGCTGGCAGCTGACCCGAATGGGAGAACACGCACAAGTATATTTCCAAATGACATAATAAATGTAATTCACTTTAAAAATCAAATCATAAAAGGCAGCCTAAAGTCTGGGAAAATAAAGACCAACTCGGGAGACTGAGCACCAGGGAGGTCCCCGCAGAACTGAAATAGAGACGTGTACCTAGTTCTAAGCCATTCCCACAGCCAGGGTGGGTTCGCCACATCTCTGTGGGCCCAGCAGAAAGGACAAGGCCTCAGGAGGAAGGGACTCAGACCAATGCAGCGTTCTCCCTAGGACTCAACACACCTCACCCCCACGCCTCTCTTCAGCTACATCCACTTTCAGAAAATATTTCTAGACAGCAGCCTTCAGGAGAAAAAGGAGCCTTTCTTTCTGTGGCATTCCCTCGCCACATATGGAACTGCTATGAATAGAGGCTTTTATGAGAGAGGGTTCAGATGCCACTGCCATGGTTATGCCACTGACCACAAACAACAATAAATAGACGTTAGGGTTTAGAATTCCATGCAGCAGAGGCATCCTGAATAATTATGATAGAGCTTCCATCACCCGCTAACATCCAATAAATGTTTATTGAGTGCCTACTAAGCACAGGGCAATATTTGTAACACCATCCCACACGTACACACATACACACACATACACACACACACGCACACGCACACGCACACGCACACACGCGCGCGCACGCGCACACACAGTCCCTTTGTTCTGTTCCAGGACCCAGGCTAGGGAAGTAATGGTGTCAGCTAGAGGCATTTGACAGTTTGATTCTACATGTCCCATACCTCCTGGACTAGAAAAAGAGGGGCAGAGGCAGAGGAAAAACAACGACCCTTACAAAGGATCAAGGGGATACATTACTGTACCCCACACTACAGCCCCTGGAAAAGGGGGCTGAATTCAGGAGGAAGAAGTGTTCAGCCTTCCTAAAACTCCAGACAGCATCCAAGGGGAGCAGAGTTGCTGCAGCCCCCAGTCCTGGAGGAAACGGCATCACCGGGTTTTTTGGCCCTGCTGAGAGAAATCCATGCCATTCTCCCCACCCACATAAATGAACCACATCAGCCGCCCCTTCCTCATACGTACTTTTGCCTCCATTGTTCTTCAGGACATTGGAGAGGTTGACAGAGGCGGTGCCTAACAGTTCATTTCTTAAGGTATGGCAGCTCCAGACCTTCAAATCTAAATGACTCTGGGCCGTGACATTCCTGGAAAACAAATACTTGATTCATCACATCCAAGCAGATCAGTCATCTTATCACTTAGAAGAAAACAGATGTTGCTGACAATTGGAAGGAGGAAAGAAAACCCCAAACAGGAAGATGCTCACATGACCCCTTCCCCCACCCTCAAAGCTGACCCTGTAACCATCTAGCTAATAATGAACACTCTATGAGCTCAATCCTGTGGAAACACTTAAAGAGAGGCAGCACCTCAGGTACCAAAGGCAGAGAGTTAAAGGCTCCACAGGCCACCTGGATCTCCCACAACCCCCTTGGAGTGCCTTCTCTCTTCCCCCCGTGTTACTGCATTCAAAGAGAAGGGATTGTCTCTTACAAAATGATGATCTCATTCCACAGAAGCTCGGAGCTCCCAATTCGCTTCCCAGTCTTCTTGGTCTCACTGGGGAGTCCATCCACTGCTACCTCCACAAACGAGTTAATTCGATGTTGGCGATTGTGCACCTTGGGCTTTGCTGACACCACTGGATGGGAAAGAAGTGAAGGATGAGGCAGAGGGCTCCCAGCTGCCCCCCTGTGGCAGATGGTCTCACTCTTTTTAGCTGTTTCTTTCAAAAAATGAATTTTGTTTTTTCCTGGTTCTAAGAAAACTTAAAAATGTGCGGGCATTAAAAAATATGAAGCATAAGAAATAAAAATCACTCCTACCTAAAAACAAGACGTTGGTAAATCCAGCCTTTTAGACTTTCATCTTTTATATCTCCAATTCTTTTAAAAATTCTTCTCCTTCCAAAATCCATTGTAAAAGGTTGTAATATAAGCTCATTATAAGAATATGCCATAATTTAGTTAACTGTTCTTTCACTGATGAATAGACTGCTTCCAATTTTTTGCTCTGGGAAAATTACCACAAATGTAAATACAGTATTTGCTTGCATTTCGAGTATTCTTCCAAAGGATATGGACATTTTTAAAAATTCTTAAAACTACTTCATTTCCTTTCCAAAAAGGGTAAACCTATGTAAATGTGAGCGCTATAAGAATATCTCCATTTCACCCACCACTGAGTCCACTGTTTTCTCATTCTTTGTAAATATGATATAGGTAAAAAAAAAAAAAATGGTATAAAGATAATAGCTACAATTTAATGAGTACTTTTTTTTTACAGATACTATGCTAAGCACACATTATCTAACTGAACCCTCCCAATGAACCCCTGAGGCAGGGAATGTTTCATCACCCGCATTCATCCAGGAGGAAACAGGCTTGAGGAAGCCAGGTCCCTGCCCCAGGCTACATGGCCAGGGAGCTGTGGGCCAGGGTGTGCCCCTGGGCAGCCTGATTACACCATGCTGTATGCCATTACCAGACTTTGCTTATTTGTTCTAATGCTTTTCTGAAATTACTAGTGAGACTGAATGTTTTTTCCATGTGTTTGTTAACCATCTGCATTTCCTCTTCATGTGGCACCATTTCTGATGTTCACTTGGCACCAGCAAGCCAGGGACTCGGAGAGCACAGCTAAGCAAGCACGCGCAGGGGGCTAGACAAGCTCCTCTCGGAGCACACGTTAGCCAGGTTGTAGGGATGAAGCACATGGAGGTGGCTTCAGTCCAATGCCCCAAGTCAGAACATATTACTGACATTCCTTACCCATGATGGCAGGACTATCATAGCTTGAGCTCCCCTGTGTCAAGAGCTGGCAAACCTCTCCCTCCCAGACCCTTTCAGAGGTGACAGTCCTATAAGGGTCCACAATTTGGAAAACAACCAACCCACCTCTGGATTGTTTTTCACGATAGCTCTCTTCTCCACGCCCAAAAGAAGAGTAGAGAAAAATTCAAAGAAAAAAAAAAAAAAAGTTATGGTTAGGATTCAGGAACAACAAGGGATGGTACCAGGAAAAAAAAAAGATTGGGGATGGGAAATGTGTCCTGAAGTAGAAAAATGCGGCACAGATAGATCAAGGTTAACGGAGGCCACCTTGTGGTGCAAGAGTAGCTCTGCATGCAAGCTCAACTAAAAAAAAAAAAAAAAAAAGGAGGGGTGGATTAATTATAATGAGAGTCCTATAATTTTGAGCTAGACAATTTCTTTGAAATCAACAAGTTCAAACCCTTTATTTAATAATTTGGCCAACTAAGATCCAGGGAGGGAAGATGACAAAATCCTAGAACTAGTCGGAGCCAGAGCTAAGCCCAAAGTCGAGTCTCCCTGGGAAGGCCAATGCTTTGAACTCTGCCACGATGCTTCCTTTTTCGTCCTCTAGCTTTTTCCCCTATCTTTTTTTCTGTATTTCCCTTGTTTTTAATTTTTACATAATTTCAGCAAACTTTTTAGAAAAGTTTCAAGAATAATATAAAGAATTCCTATAAACTTTTCACACACCAATTTTTTTTTTTTTTTTAAAGATTTTATTTATATATTTTCAGAGAGAGGAGAAGGGAGGGAGAAAGAACAATGTATGGTTGCCTCTCACATGGCCCTCACTGGGACCTGGCCCGCAACCCAGGCATGTGCCCCGACTGGGAATCGAACCGGGACCCTCTGGTTCCCAGCCCGCGCTCAATCCACTGAGCTACACCAGCTGGGCACACACCAATTTTTTTACAATATTTGCTTTATTATTCTGTTTCTGCCCCCTGACTTTCTCTCATCCACATACACATTTATTTCCTGAAACTTTGGGAGCGAGTTGTAGATGCTGTGTCCCTTTACCCCTAAATAGTTTGGTGTACATTTCTAAGAACAAAGACATTTTCTAATATAACTATAGTATAAATGTCAACATTGGGAAATTTTGTATCCTTTAACACTATTATCTAATGTACAGACCTTGTTCAAACTTTGCCATCAAAGTTCATTATAGAAAAAGAGAAAAGATAATTTTTTTTGGTCCAATCTAGGATCACAGGTTGCAGTTAATAGTCTTATTTTGAAGTTCTCAATCTACAGAAAAGTTGAAAGAATAGAATACATAATTATCTGCTCTTCACCAATTGTTACCATTTTGCCACATTTGCTTTTTTCCCCTCTACGTTAAATCAATGCTTTTCAAGAGCACTTCTGTGATAATGAAAATGGTCCACACCAGTGCTGTCCAATGCATTGCCATATGACTCAGGCGGCAATTGAGCTTGAAATATGGTTAGTGCAACTGAGGATTTGAATTATAAACTTAATTTAATTAATTTGTTTTTAAATTTTTCTTTTTTTTTTTAGAGAGAGAGAGGGGAAGGGAGGGAGACAGAGAGGGAGAGAAACAGCAATGTATGGTTGCCTCTCACATGGCCCTCACTGGGGACCTGGCCTGCAACCCAGGCATGTGTCCCGACTGGGAATCAAACCGGGACCCTTTAGTTCCCAGCCCGCGCTCAATCCACTGAGCTACACCAGCCAGGGCTAATTAATTTATTTTTAATGTAAATAGTTCTATGGGCTATATGGCTACCCTGTTGGACTGCACAGGATATAAACATATGATATTTTATGTGTAGATTTGTGTGTATGTGTGTGTGTGTATTGTATATGTCTATGTCCACACACTTTTTTCTGTAACATCTTTTGAAAGTAAATTGCAGACTCATGAGAGATCAGCCCCAAAACTTTCAGAATGCAACTCCTAAGAATAAAGACATTCTCACACCTAATCACACCATGACTATACCTAAAAAAAATCAATTATTCTATCAATTCCAATATTCATTCCACATCCAAATGTCTTCAAATTATTCCAAACATATTTTTATAGCTGTTTTCCCCCCAATTTAGGATCCAATCAAGATGAACACAATGCATTTGGTGGTTGTCTCCTTAACCTTTGAAAATATAGAATGCTTTCCCTGCTTTTCCCAATGACAGTGATTTTTAAAGACTTCTACCAGCTGTCATCTAGAATATGCCAAATTCTGCACATTTCTAACTTTCTCATGATCAGATTCACATTGAACGTTTTTGCCAAGAATACCACATAGGGTTACATTGTATACTTATGCACACACTAGCCTGCCCTGTTGGGGATGCTAAATTTAATCCCTTGGTTAATGTGGGGTCTTCTAGGTCTCTCCACTGTAAAGAAGCATTTCCCCTCTAAATTTATGGTTAATCAGCAGAGTGATATATTGAGTGTTTCTCTTTCTAAAAGACAAGCTAAAATAAAGTCATCAAGATACAAGCAATTTATCTAGAAAGTTCATTTACTATTTGATGAAGCATAAATGCCAGTCTCTTCTACATGGAGTCACATCTTCACATAGGATATAGCTTTTAATATCAACAAATAAGGCAAAAATCACATACAGCCAAAACTATACCCTTTGAAAAGCTCTTAGAAAGGCAACAGAATAGAACCTAGCATATTGTCTTTCAATAGGTTTCAAACAGTTTTTTGCTTTGCTATGCTTTGTGTTTCTTAAGTTAAATATCAGATAAAATGTTCAAGAACCTGATATAGTTAGAAAGGATATCTCAAATCTCTAGGATTACACTATGAAGACACACAAAGGTACAGAGGCAAAGAGGAAACAGCAGAATAACATCTCCCAAACTACACTGTAGGCTCTATCAGTGAAGTGCATGGGGGGAAGAACTACCCACACTATTCAAATTATACCTTTCTTTCTCTTTCTCCCCCACCATTTTCCTGGATGGCAGCATCAAATCCCTGTAGATTAAATGCATATAATGAGAAGCATCTATATTATCAAGTTAGCCCTTTCCACACTAGTATGCTACTTCACACAGAAGAAAGGCAACAGGGAAATCTGTGAGAAGTCAGTGGATGTCCCTTAATAATGTGAAACCAAAGTAGGGACCTCAGGACATCACCAGGTTCCACAGACAGGCTTGTGTTTTAACCTAGGCTTGCTAATTATTAGGTAAGGTAGTAAAGGCTGTAGTCCCAAATTCCAAACCCTATCAGTTCATTCTAATCCTCTTCTTCCTCAAAATGCTGGAGCAGCACAGCAATGGCACACCAAGAAAAATCATTAAAGTGTTTCAACACTATTTAAAAAAAACAATAACTCAATAAGAAAGAGGTAAAGTATATGAACAGGCAATCCACAGAAAAAGAAAATACATATTTCCCTTAAAGGTATGATAAGATGCTAAACAGTACCATAATTAAAGAAATGCGAAAAAAAAAAAACTATGCTGAGAAAAACAACTTTTTACCAATAAGACTGACAAAGTAAAAAGTCTGACAATGCACTGTGTGGGTAAAGAGGTGGAAAACAGGTGTTCCCATACACTGCTCAAAGAGTATTCCTTCCAAGGAAGGCAGCCTGGCTCTTGAAATTCTTAAAATACATCCCCTCTGATGTTTCTTGGAAGGGACACACAAGAAACTGATAATACTAGTTTCCTCCAAGCTGGGGCACTGGAGGCTAAGGAAAGAAATAATGTTAAAGTATGCAAATATATTAAATAAATTAATAACATTCATATTTCAAAAATAATAACCAGAGACACAAGTTTGCGTCGAGATGACCATGCTGAGAAGTCTGAGCTCAGATACTGAGTGCCGTCCCCCCATCCCTGGGCATCTCTCAGTCCATGACTCTTCTGCAGAGCTAAAGCATCTGAAGCAATACTCTTTCATTCAAGCAATTTTTATTGAGGACCTACTATGTGTCAAGTACAGTTCTAGTCATTGAGATGTCCAAAGTAAACAAAACAGACAAAAAGTCCTGTTATCATGGTGCTTATATTCTACTGAAGGAGACGGTCAATAAGTGAAGTACATAAAAACAGGTATTGTGATAGTAACACAGGCTGAGAAGAAAAATACAAAGTAGGGAAGGGGGTAGAAGTGAGGAAGTTGGGTGGGGGGAGGCTTTAGGTGGGGAGATCAGGAAGACCTGGTTGAAGAGGATGACTTCTGAGTAAAGATCTAAAGAAAGTAAGGAAGCAAGCCAGGTAGCTTTCCGAGCCAAAAGCATTTCATTCAGAGGGAACAGCAAGTGCAAAGGCCCAGAGGTAGGAACTACCTCAGGTACGTGCCTGGCATAGTCAATGAATAGCAAAGAGGCCATGTGGCTAGAGCTGAGTAACTGTGGAAGGGTGAGATGAGAAACTAGGGGCTTGTATCGTGTGGGATCTTCAGCTTTTACTCTGAGTAAGATGGAAAGCCCTTGGTATGTTTGAGAAGAAGACTGACAATAGCTAGCTTACATTTTAACAAAATCAATGGCTGCTGAGTGACCAACAGAATGAAAGAGGGCAAAAGGCAGAAGCAGGAAGCCTTAGTCCAGGGCTGAGATGATGGCAGCCTGTGGGATGGTGGGGATGGTAAGAAGTGGCTGAACGCTGGACACATTTTGAAGATAGACACAGCCAGATATGCTGACTGACTGAACACAGGATACGTGAGAAAAACTCAGAGCTCAGTTCCAGACATGTCACATTTTAGATGTTTACCAAACAGTCGAATGGGGATGAACAAGTGGGCTGTTGGAGTTCAGAGGAAAAGTCAGACTAGAAACACAAATTTGGTGGTGATTTCATAACGTTGGCACTTAAAGCCAGGAGGTTGGATGAAATCACTGAGGGAAGGAGTCGTAGACAGAAAAGAGGCCTGGGGCATGAAAGAATCACCATTTTAGATCATTTTTGCAAAAAGTTTCTTCTTCTCTTCTTCACCAATTCCAGTTACAACATGAGAACCCTAAGAGAATGAACAGTACAATCTCAAGCCATTTCACAGAATTTGGCTCTCTACACCAAGATGTCATATAACTCCGCCTCTTCCCCACAGGCTGGGCTGGACCTCAGAATGACTAACACTTCACACAGTGCCACTCACCTTTCAAAGTAAGCTGAGACTTCTCAAAAGGCAGGGCCACTCCTGCCCGGCTGGAGCTGGCAGATGCCATGTCATCACCAGGACACTGCAAGACAAACACGGCAGTAGGTTTAGAGAATATCTGATAAGAGATTGAGGAATTGGACCCAAGGTTAATATTTGAGTTTAAAGAGACAGAAGCAAGAAAATATAAACCTCAAAGCAACTGTGGCTATGCTACTTCCAGTAGAGTGGTGTGTGTCTCTTACCATGACTATTGAACTGGATGGGTCTTGAGTAGCCTAAGAAGAACACTGTTACATCAAAGTCTGGGAACAGGGAGATTTCCAGTCCAGATGGCGGCATTGGTTAACACGGCTTGCCTCCTTGCACAACCACATCAAAATTACAACTAAAATATAGAACAGCCATCATAAATTGAGTTGAATGGAAGGCTGACAACTATGGAATTAAAGAAACCACATCCATCTAACTGGTAGGAAGGGCAGAGACACAGAATGGGCTGGTCCCACACCCACCTGGGGTGAATAAAAATTTGGGAGCAAGGAGTCACAGCCCCACGCCAGGCCCCCCAGCCCAGTGGACCAGTGCCAGGAAGTTAAGTCCCATAACTTCTGGCTGCAAAAACCAGCAGGGACTGAGTCGGTAGAAGAAACCACAGGAATCCCAAGCAATTCCTCTTAAAGAATCCACACATGGACTTAATCAGGCACCAGTGGCATACAGGGAGAAACTGAAGTGTCTATCATCAAGGTGAGAACTGGGGGACAGCTTTCTCTCAGACAGAAAGGCAGGCAAAGGCCACTGACCCTTTTCTGAACCCTCCCCCAAAGAACTACAGAGCCAGCAGGCTGGTGCCATATCTGAGATTCAATCAATCTGGCTAATACTGTTTGCCCCACCCTGGAGATCCCCAAAGACTCAATCCCACCCAATTTACAGGCCCACCTAAGCTGCTTCTCCATAAGAATGGCTGGTCTTGGCTCATGCTTCACAACTTCCAAAATCCTCTCAAACAAGCAACAGTAAGCCTCATTTGGTCCCCAGCCCCCATACCTCTTGCTAAGGGGCCCCATACCTGGCACTAGCAACAATCAGCCTAGATTCACAGCTTGGTTTTGCCTGGGAATCTCCAATACCAGCACAAGTAATCAGCCTTCTCAGATTGCTTTATAGCTCAGGAGGGGTGGCCCCAGGCAAAACACAGGTGGGGCCTGACCTTGACCTGCACCATCTGCAAAACCTCAGAGCCTGCACACCCAGTGGACAGCTATAGACCATGTCAGAGCACCACAATCCTGACCCTGTACCGCTGATCCTGCACAGAGGGCGGAGGTTGATGGTAAGTGGTCACAGCCAATTCTTACAGCTGACTGGCCTGGGTATATCCCTCCCACTGATCTGCCAATAGCAACCAAGGCTCAACCCAACTATAAGAGGAGAGTATACTTGGACCACATGAAGGGCACACCTCAAGTACCCAGCTTGGGTGATAGGGGAGGCTGTGCCACTGGACACTACAGGGGTACCTAGTACATTAGACCACATTACCAAGAAACAGAGTCAAAGTAGCTCTACCTAATACATCGAAACAAACACAGGGAGGTGGACAGAACTAAGAGACAAAGAAATATGGCCCAAATGAAAGAACAGATCAAAATCCAGAAAAAGAGCCAAACAAAATGGAGATAAGCAATCTATCAGATTCAGAGTTCAAAACACAGGTTATAAGGATGCTCAAGGAACTTAGTGAGGACCTCAACAGCATAAAAGAGATCCAGTCAGAAACGAAGGGTACACTAACTGAAATAGAGAACAATTTACAGGGCAACAACAGTAAAGGGGATGAGGCCAACATTCAATGATTTGGAACATAAGAAAGAAAAAAAAAACAATCAAAACAAGAAGAAAAAGAATTTTAAAAAGTGAGGATTGTATAAGCAGTCTCTGGGACAACTGCATTGGGTCCAACACTCGAATCACAGGGCTGCCAGAAGGAGAAAAGAAAGAGCAAGAAATTGGAAATCTATTTGAAAAAGATAATGAAAGAAAAGGTGAAAGAAATAGACATGCAAGCCCAGGAAGCACAGACAGTCCCAAACAAGATAGATGCAAAGAGGGTCACTCCAAGACACATCATAATTAAAATGCCAAAGGTTAAAGATAAAGAGAATCTTAAAAGCAGCAAGAGAAAAGCAGTTAGTTACCTACAGGGGAGTTCCCATAAGACTGTCAACTGATTTCTCAAAAGAAAATGCAGGCTAGAAGGGACTGACAAGACATATTCAAAGTCACGAAAAGCAGGGACCTACAGCCAAGACTGCTCTACCAGCAAAGCTATCATTTAAAATCAAAGGGCAGATAAAGAGCTTCCCAGACAAGAGAAAACTAAAGGAGTTCATCATCATCAAACCATTATTATATGAAATGTTAAAGGGGCTCATTTAAGAAAAATAAGATCAAACTATGAACAATAAAGTTGCAAAAATACGTATCTATCAACTATTGGCTCTAAAAAACAAACTAAACAAACAGAACAGAGACAGAATCATGGATACAGAGAATATTTTGATGTTTGCCAAATGGGAGGGGTTGTGGGGGAATGGGTGAAGAGGTGAAGGGATAAAGAAGTATAAATAGGAGGCCCTGGCTGGTGTAGCTCAGTGGATTGAGCACGGGCTGGGAACCAGGGGGTCCTGGTTCGATTCCCAGTCAGGGCACATGCCTGGGTTGCGGGCCGGGTCCCCTATGAGGGCCATGTGAGAGGCAACCATACATTGCTGTTTCTCTCCCTCTCTTTCTCCCTCCCTTCTCCTCTCTCTAAAAATAAATTAAAAAAAAAAGAAGTACAAATAGGTAGTACAGGATAGCCATGGGGATGTAAAGTACCGTGTAGGAAATGGAGTAGCCAAAGAATTTATATGCACGACCCACAGAGACGAACAATGATGCGATGACTGCCTGAGGGACTGGGGGTGCTGGATAAAGGGGAGCAAAGGCAGAAAATCAGGACAACTGTAATAGCATAACCAATAAAATATAATTTTTAAAAAATCTGGCCGCTGTCCCTGTCATCTTGGCTAGAAGTCCATTTTGTGCTTTGAATGGATCTTTCTACTCACATACTTTTGTAATATTATAGATTGTCACTTGGAAAATATTGAGATATGCAGATTTTCAAATGTCATTATACAATAACAAATTGTGTTCATTTCACTATACAATATCAGAAAAACCACATTTGTGAATGTTACCAGTGATCTCATCAGACAAGCCTGTAAGTACTGGGAAGCTGTCAGCTCCTGCTGGTAGATGTAAGTGTTCCAAAATCCTAATTTTCACTTGAAAACTCAATTTTATCATTGTCAACAGACACTGTCAGTTGTTTTCCTTGAAGTAACAGGCTCACTCCATTCATTTTCAATGAAATACTGCCAAATACTCAAATCTAGTAACTTTGGTTGGTGCGTTTAAGTAAAAATGTATTTCTAAACAACAACCACCAGTTCAGCTCTCAATGCAAGCCATCATACAAATGCCTTTTCTCAACACAACCTGTACACCTCAGGATGCTCTGAAAGTTCTCCAAGCATATTTCCCATTTCATCACACAGAAGATTCAAAAGATGTGCTCAGAGTCAGGACTTAATAAAAGTGATTTATACTGTTTCATCAAGCACATTTTTTAATAAAACTGGTTTTTTCTTTTCTTTTTGTCGAATGTGCTGAGACGAGGAATACGGTGACAGCAGCACAGCCTGGTGGCTCTGCCCTGATTCATGCCATGGCACCAACAGTTTGACTCACCTTTGCTTTTATACCACAGTGCAAACGTGAAAACAGTGAAAAAGGCAAATAAAACTATTAGGAAAATAGTGTTGCTGTTGCAAAACCCTAAAAGTCTCAGAGGGACACCGGAGTCTGAGGACCACTCTTGAGAACTGCTGCTATAAAAACAATATAAAATTCCTATTCCATTTTATACCTTCTTTCATCCTATTTAGATCTGATATCTCCTCCTAACGTTCTATTTTGAAGTTGTTCAGCTTTAAAACATGGTTATTAGCCTGGCTGGTGTAGCTCAGTGGATTGAGCGCAGGCTGGGAACCAGACAGTCCCGGTTCAATTCCCGGTCAGGGCACATGCCTGGGTTGCGGGCCAGGTCCCCTGTGAGGGCCATGTGAGAGGCAACCATACATTGCTGTTTCTCTCCCTCTCTGTCTCCCTCCTTTCTCCTCTCTCTAAAAATAAATAAATAAAATCTTTAAAAAAAAAACATAGTTATTAACTCACTATATTACTCTAAGAATATGAGAATTAAATGTAGCTATAGCTAAGTGACCTTGATTTTGACATTTTTCATAGTTAAGAGTCAGGCAATTTTTTGCTTCAAAATTTTTGCTCCCCCACAAAAAGAATTTGCCTTATTATAAGATATATCCAGTCCAGGCTTCCAGCCAAGATGGAGGTGTAGGCAGATACGCTTTACTTCCTCGCACAACCAAAAGAAGGATAACAACCAATTTAAAAACAAAAAACAACCAGAACCACCAGAAAACCAAACTGTATGGAAGTCTGACAACCAAGGAGTTAAGGAAGAAACATTCATCCAGACTAGTAGAAGGGGCTGAGACAGGAAGCCAGGGTGGAGAGGACACAAGACAAGGCAGTAGCCGGCAAACTGGGAAGGCAAGGCTGCAGCTGGCAGACCAGGATATCCCATTTGTATGTGGATAAGCTGGGAGAAACAACTGGGGAGAGAGCCAGACTGCACAACCCAGGGTTCCAGCATGGGAAACTAAAGCCACAAAACCTCTGACTATAAACACCTGTGGGGGTTGGGGGGAGAAACTCCCAGTCTCACAGGAGAGTCCATTGGAGGGGACCAGGGGACCGTAGAATGTTCACAAGCCCACCCACCCAGGAATCAGCACCTGAAAGGGCACAATCTGCTGGTGGGAAGCAAGGGAAGTGACTGAAAGCCAGCAAAGAGCCCAGCAAGAGGCATTATTCCCTCTCAGACTCATCTCCCACGTACAGCACCAAAACGCAGTGAAGGGAGTTGCCCCACCCTGGAGAATACCTAGGCTCCGCCCCTTACAAACTAACAGGTGCGCCAAGACAAAGAAATATGGCCCAAATGAAAGAACAAGTCAAAACTCCATTAAAAGAACCAAGTGACAAGGAGATAGCCACCTATCAGATGCAGAGTTCAAAACACTGGTAATCAGGATGCTCACAGAAATGGTCAAGTAGGGTTGCAAATTAGAGGAAGAAGTGAAAGCTATACGAAGTGAAATAAAGAAAAATATACATGTAACCAACAGTGAAGGGAAGGAAACCAGGACTCAAATCAACGATTTGTGTAGCAGTGATTTCCACATGCGTGTAAACACGCAGTCCTGAGAATTTACACGTTTTGAGCACAGCTCCGTGTGATTCCTGTGTGAGCAAGTGTGGATCATGTCTGTGGAATGGGAATTCTCTAATAGGAATTTGGCAAAGATGTATCTTAAAAAATTCTGGCTTGCTGTGCCCTGCATATTACTTTAATCTGGTCCTG
>PVJI01022720.1:0-24782 GCA_004026765.1 Micronycteris hirsuta
TTTTATTTTATTTTGGTTTTTTTAAATGCATTTCTTGAGAGAGTTCAAAGAGTATATCAGACAGCATTACCATAAGGAGCTAAATAATGTTCCATTGTATGGCAATACTTTGGATATTTGTATATGGAAAATATCCATAGACAATGGATATATTGCTTATCCATTCATCAGTTGATGGACATTTTGGTTATTTCCACTTTTAGGTAATATGAATAGTACTGCTATGAACATTTGAGTACAAGTTTTTGTGTGGAAGTATGTTGCAGTTCTTTTTTTCTATTTAAATTTATTTACTTATTTTTAAAAAGGCTTTTTTCTTTTTAAAGATTTTATTTATTTATTTTTAGAGAGAGGGGAAGGGAAGGAGAAAGAGAGGGAGAGAAACATCAATGTGTGGTTGCCTCCCCCATCCCCCTAACCAGGCACCTGGCCTGCAACCCAGGTATGTGCCCTGGCTGGGAATTGAACTGGCGACCTCTTGATTTGCCTATCCCCCTGAGCCACACCAGTCAGGGCTCTATTTAAATTTTCTGAATTTATTTCTCGAGTATAGTTGACATACAATATTATATTAGTTTCAGATAGACAGTATAGTTGACATTTATATAACTTATGAAGTGATAACCCCATTAAGTCTTGTATCCACCCGGCATCGTACATAGTTATTAAAATATTATTGACTATATTTTCTATGCTGTTTATCCCTGTGATTATTTTTATAGCTGGAAATTTGTATAAATCCCTTTCACCCTTTTGTCCATCTCCCTAATACCCTGCCCATCTGGGGACCATCAATTTATTTTCTGTCTATGAGTTTGTTTCTGTTTTGTTTGTTTGTTTATTTTGTTTGTTAGATTCCACATACAAGTGAAATCATCTGGTATTTATCAGTTTGTAGTTCTCTTGGATATATACCCAGCAGTGAAATTGCTGGGTCATATGGTAACTCCATGTTTAGCCTTTTTAGGAGCTGCCAGACTAGTTTCCAAAGCACCTGTGCTGTTTACATTCCCACCAGTAATGCGGGAGGGCTCCACGTACTCCACATCCTCACCAACACTTGTTATCTGTCCTTTTTGATTACACCCATCCTAGTGGATGTAAACTGACAGAGATATCAAATTTTGTTTTTGTTTGTATGAAAGGGAAGCATGAATTTTAAAAGTAGTGAAACTTTGGGCTAGAGTCAGCAGTAATCAGTTAGTTGAAAGTTGACTGAATACCTGCTAGAATGAAGAGGTGTATCTTATACTGTGGTCTCTGCTTAAGGCAATTAAAATCTGGTTGATCTCTGGCTGGTGTGGCTCAGTGGATTGAGTGCCAGCCTGAGAACTGAAAGGTCACCGATTCGATTCCCAGTCAGGCCTGGCACATGCCTGGGTTGTGAGCCAGGTCCCCAGTTGGGGGCGAGCAAAAGGCACCTGATCGATGTTTCTCTCTCTCTCTTTCTCCCTCCCTTTCCCCCTGTCTAAAAAATAAATAAAAGCTTAAAAAAAGTCTGGCTGAGGAGTTAAGTTCTAAAATACTGAGAAAGTCTTTAATCAGGGTAATTTAGTGAATGTATCAGAGGAATGCAGGTTGACGGTGGCTGAAATGGTCTCCAGGAGCTCTTGTGTAGGAAATGAAGCTTGACTCAGATCCAGAAGGATGTGTAAGAGGCAATAGCAGAGAAATAACCTCCTTTCCCCCACATTTCTCATTTTTGTTTTGAGTGGTGAATTACTATCCAAGATAACGATAGGCTACCTAAAGGACTTCAAAAAATGTTTTTTAAATTAAATAAGAAAATTCAAAGGAAGAGTTCAACAAGAAAGGACAAGGTGAAGTCATAAGGATAATTTCAAAACTGTTATTGCCATTTGGTTTGCAAAGATTATTTTAAGAAGTCACCGGTACTCAGAGTTCCTCATCAGTGAACCGAAAACCCCATTCTGTGTTCACAGTTGATTTACACATGCAAAATTTGTTTAGAAATGTTTTCCAAACTCTTACTGAAACACAAAAATAGCATTATTATTATAACATGACTACTTTCAACAATATTGATACATATTCTTTTGAGATGAAAGGTATCTGAAGAATATTAAGGGGTTATTTTTTTAGCATATTTTGTTGATTACGCTATTACAGTTGTCCCATTTTCCCTCCTTTCTTCCCCTCCACCACCACCCCCACCATTCTCCGCCCTTTAGTTTTTGTCCATAGGTCATACACATAAGTTCTTTTGCTTCTACATTTCCTATACTATTCTTAACCTCCCCCTGTCTGTTTTCTACCTACCATTTATGCTACTTATTCTCAGCACCTTTCCCCACTCTCTCCCCCTACCACTCCCCTGTTGATATCCCTCCCTACCTTATATAAATCTCTTTAACATTTCATACAATAAAGTCTGGGTGGTGATGAACTCCTTGAACTTGACCTTATCTGAGAAGCACTTTATCTGCCCTTCCATTCTAAATGAGAGTTTAGCTGGATAGAGTAATCTTGGGTGTAGGTCCTTGCCTTTCATGACTTCAAATACTTCTTTCCAGCCCCCTTCTTGCCTGAAAGGTCTCTTTTGAGAAATCAGCTGACAGTCTTATGGGAATTCCTTTGTAGGTAACTGTCTTCTTTTCTCTTGCTGCTTCTAGGATTCTCTCCTTATTTTTAATCTTGAGTAATGTAATTATGATGTGTCTTGGTGTGTTCCTCTTTGGGTCCAACTTCTTTGGGACTCTGTGAGCTTCCTAGACTTCCTGAAAGTCTATTTCCTTCACCAGCTTTGGGAAGTTTTCCTTCATTATTTGTTCAAATAAGTTTTCAGTTCCTTGGTCTCCCTCTTCTCTTTCTGGCACCCCTATGACTCAGATGTTGGGACATTTAAAGAAGTCCTGGAGGATCCTAAGCCTCTCCTCAGTTTTTTGAATTCTTGTTTCTTCATCCTTTTCTAGTTGGATTTTTTTTTTCTTTCTGCTGGTCCACTCCATTGATTTGAGTCCCAGTTCCCTTCTCATCCTTATTGATTCCCTGCACATTTCCCCTCATTTCCTTTGTATTATCCTTTACTTTTTCAAGAAATTGTGAGTATTTTTCTTCCATTCCTTTGAGCATCCTGATTACCAGTGCTTTGAACTGTGCATCTGATAGGTGGGAGAAGAGATATCTTCGTCGCTTAGTTGTATTTTTTTCTGGAGCTTTGATGTGTTCTTTCATTTGGGCCATTTTTTTTTTCTCGGTGTGCCTGTTACTTTAAGGGGCGGAGCCTTAGGTGTTCACCAGGGCAGGGTAACCCAGGTCGTTGTGCTGTGACGCTGTCTGTGGGGGCGGGGCCTGAGAGAACAATGGCGCTTGCTCTGTTCTCTGCCCTTCCCCAGCTACCCACAAGCAAATTGGGCCCTTCTGTGCTGGCTCCGGGGTGGGTGGACGGGCCTGCACAGTTCCAAGTCCCTGTGGGTCTCCCCAACGAACTCTCCTGTGAGGCCGGGAGTTCCTCCCACTGCAGCCTCAACCCCCACTGGTGTATTCAGTCGGTGGTTTGAGGCTTTATTTCCCTGCATTGGTGGGCTGCGCGGTCTACTCCACTCCCCAGCTTTTCTTCTCAGTTTATCTGCGCGAGATTGAGGGACCGCCCAGTCCACCAGTCTCAGCCCCGGTTTTGCCAAGTGCGCCTGCCGCGTTTTGGCCAGGCGTGCCCACCATGGGCCTCTCCAGGCGGCTGGAGCGTTGCTGGTACCGCTCCACAAACCATGTGTTGTGGAATGCTCTCCTCCTGGCTCCGCCCCGCTTACCGGTCTGGATTAACTTGTCTTCCTTAACTCCTTGGTTGTCGGACTTCCACTCAGTTCAGTTTTCTGTCAGATCTGGCTGTTTTTGCTTTTTAAAATTGTTGTTTTTCCTCTTTTGGTTGTGCAAGAAGGCACAGTGTGTCTACCTACACCTCCATCTTGGCCGGAAGTCCTAAGGGGTTATTTTTAAATAATCAATTACATTTGTTACTCTGTGTGATTTCCTCTGACCTATTTTTTAAAACCTTTTATTACAAAACTCTTTTCTAGGCTACATGATTCCCTGAAGGATAAGAAAAATGCTATGTTGGGGATATTGGTCCCTGGGCCAACCTGGTATCAGCGCTAACCGGCGAGGGATTGTGGCCGAGCCGCAGGTGTGTGGCTTCATATCTGACAGAAGCGTCAAGGAAGTGGCCTGTGGAGGAAACCACTCCGTGTTCCTGCTGGAGGATGGAGAGGTTTACACGTGTGGTCTGAACACCAAGGGGCAGCTGGGCCATGAGAGGGAAGGAAACAAGCCAGGTAAGTGCACCTTGTCTGATGACTGGTGAGAAAGGCAGAGGCATGGCCGTGCTGGTGGAGATTCCTCAGCACGTGTTCGTCTTTCAGGGAGGCTCTTTGAACAGAGCAGGATCCCCTTCTCTTCAGGACTTTTGTGTCTAATTCATCCTTTTGATGGAAAACCAGGCTTTTCCTTTTTCATCTTATTAGATAACACATGTTTTATCGGTTACCAGGGGAGAGAAGTTGACTAGTTAGAGTTAGAGAAATAGATTTTCCTCCCATAATTGAATGCTAAGACATTGCAATTGTTTTGTGAATAGGTAATCCTCATACAATCAATATCAGAAGCATTTCCCCTTAATTTTTCCTCCCAGATACCTAATTCATTCATTTATTTCTGCAACGTGCTTTTGTTAAGCACTTTGGGTTAAGCACTGTGAATGAGATAGTGATGACTGGACTCCAGGAAACTTATGTGGAAGAACATGCTGGGGGATTAAAGGAGGGGGATTCATTCTGTCTTTGGGGGCCAAGTAGAAGCATGAGTAGGACTTCAGCAAGTGTGTATGTATGTTTGTGACTCTGGTAGGAACACCAAGCTTATTGCACACACCTTAGTGTGCCCAAAGATAAACAAAGGCATGGGGGCAGTCCTTGTTCAGGGAATGTTGAATAGTGTGGCAAGAATGTTGATGGACGGTAATGAGAGAGGAGAAGCTGGAAAGGTAAGGGGTTAATTAGATTCCTTCAGCTTTAAGGTCTTTTTTTTTTTTATTGATAACAGGTGCTGTGTGTATTTAAAATTCATTGGTTTGAGTTCTTTTTCCTTCCACCCTTTCAGTCTGAAGCACAGGTGGCAAACGCAAGACCCGCGGGCCGAATCCGGCCCTCCACCTTGTTTTATCCGGCCCAGCACCTTGTTTCTACCCGGCGGCAGTGCTGAGCTCTCACTTAACTGTTACGGAGTAGTTACATTTATACAGTCCTAAAATTACATTCGGTTCTTTGAAGGCAGCCTCGAGGCTGAGGTGGCCCCGGTGACAATGAGTTTGACACCCCTGGTATAAAGATCTAAGTTTGACCTTCAGTATATGCATATATAGCATAGGTATATCTCTGAGGTAGTTTCTTGGTCTCAGGTTTCAGCTACGTTTGGAGTAGTGGTGATGATATTTAAATGAGTCACCGTATGGTGAGAAATGATAAGGTAGGGTCCTAACCTGTGACCATGCTGAATTTGTCACACTAACATGGGCATGTGCCATTTTGTTTTTTTAGTTGCTGACTTTTTTATTTAATCCAAATCAAATCAAGATACTGAACTTCATTAACAACAATCTTGCTGTTTTTTTCTGGATGATTTTACTCTTCTGTGTTTACTCAGGCAAGTGATTTTGGTGTCAGGCTGAGCTAACTTTTTCTGTGACACTGTCTCCCTCTTTTCTCATATTTATTCCCTCCCATAGGAAGTAGCAGCATTCCACAGTTCCCCTGCCCACACGGCAGCGTTAGTGCATCATCAGTTTTTATGTTGACCTTGGATAAAGGGCTGCGGGGCTGGTCTTAAGTAGACCTGCGAAATACATGAAATATGATTTGTGGGCCTTTCCCCATTCTTTGCCTTCAGGTTCCTGCATAGGAACCCTCCCTGCTCACCTGTAGCAGGACCCAGTGTTCTAATGAGGGGTCTCTGGACACTTGGACTCATGGGATTTCAAGGAAGTGGTTTGTAGCATGGTCCGTATGTCCACCTTTATATATGCAATGCGCCTGATACTTTAGATTCTCAAATGTATGCAGATCATGTTCTCTAAAATAAAAGTTCAATTAACAGTGCCACCAATTCATAAATTGAGTTAGTAAATCCCATTTTAGCTTTTACCAATTAACATAATACAAAAGTACAATATAAAACTGTTATGGAGGTGGCAGGAAGTGTTTTTTACTTTTAAAAATGATTTTCATATTAGAAGAGATTTACAACCAAGGTGGTCTTTCCTCTCCTGTTAAAACTCACTTGTGTCTTACATTAAGCTCCTCCTCCTGCTCCGTGTCCCCAGGTGAAAGCCGATGTCTGACAACTAATGCTTACAAGGGGTCAGTGGCAGGTCACAGCCCAATATGTTTTTTTCTGGGGGGAGAAGGTCAGCATTCCACCAGGACTTGGAGAACCTTTAGGCCTACTTCACACCAATGATCCTTGAAGGACTTGCCTTTACTCTGGCCAGCATCTGGAGGGAGTCATTTGGAAACCAGGAGATGATCTTCCCATTACTCCTGAAGAGAAAACATGATTAGGATGAACTCTGGAGTCAGACAAACCTAGTGGAGGTATTACAACTCTGATTCTGTATTTCAGAGCCTCAATTCCCACCTTACCCCCATTTTCCCCTCACCCAAGGACATATTTCTTCATTGATTTTAGAGAGAGAGGAAGGAGGAGGAACAGAAATATTAATATGAGAGAAAAACATTAATCGATTACTGCTTGTATGTGCTCCGACCTGGGACCAACCTGCAACCTAGGCACATGCCCTGACACTGAATCGAACCCCAGAACTTTAGGTGTATGGGTTGACACTCCAACGAACCAAGCCACGCCAGCCAGGGCTCAGTTCCTTTTCCCGCAAAAGGAGGAGGCTTCTGTTCTAGTGTAGCTCTTGAAGTAGATTCAAATGATAAAGAAGATTCCACAAAGCTACCTGTAGCCTGTGAAGGTTGCCCTCCGGTCCGTTCTCTGTGACTGTGCCTTCTGTTAGGCAGCATCCGAGCAGAGCTGGTCGGTCGCTCAGGGTGCCTCATTGTACACCATTGTCTTAGAACCTGGGGTGAGAAGATTCACCTTGAGGTGACAGGTGAGAAACGAAACAGAACCCTTGTAGTCCTACAATGGCAAAGCTCTGTGGAAGGCACCATGGTGAACACATCTGAGTGCAATCTGACATTCTACCAGTGGAGCGTCCTGACGGAGTTCCGTGGGTGACTCCGCTTCTGCCTGTACCGTGGGTCAGGCCAGTGCTCTCTGGAGCCAAGGCCGAGTGATTACAAGAGACTTAAGCTAGAGGTGTGCCAAGAAGGCTTTCAGATTCAACCATGGAATCCAGCTGATGCATTTAAATTTGAAATAACTAAGGCTCTAGTATAAATTACAATAGATTCCAGAAGTATCTGTTTTTGGTTAAGTTTGTCTGTTAATTATAAACTCCATAGCAACTGTGGAAGAGTGCCTCTTTGAATGGAAAGATTATGTGGGTGGGCACCTCCCTCTCTTTTAACTTTTTCATTGGTAGGCGTGTTCTAAATCTGGGTACCATTTGGGTTTATTTTTAATGAGAGGGAAAAGAGAATGAGCCTGTTTTCTCTATGTGCTTGTTGAGAACTGTGCCCTGCAGAGCTTCTAGACATAGGGGGAAGTTGGTCATAGACAGACCCTGTTTCAGGTAGCCTCTGCTGGCCCTGGCCCACAGGAATGCTATCCTCGGGTAACCCCTGTGGTGGTTGGTGAGGGAACTTGGTAGAAGGCCGCCTCCCCAGAGAACATGTTTCTGGAGACAATGGGCAAGTCTGAGATTTCAGATTGATGTTGCCCAGACCAAAGGAATTTGTAATATGAAGGATTAAAAAGAGTGGGGAAAAGGAAAGGTGGAATGTGGTGGTATAGACCATGTACCAGCACAAAATTCTTTTTGGACATGTGCCTTGTTTCTGTCCTGCCAGCTCTCACATATCAGTGTGTACTGATCTTTTATACTTTGTCTCTAGCCGGCAGTTATGAGGTACGTGAATTCCTTTTTTTGGAGGCATCCTGTACCTGTGCCAGAGTAGTAATACAAAGCATTCCACAGTGTGTTTACGGATTTCTTCTTTTTTTCTCAGCCTTGAGAACATTTAATAGTTTCCAAATTGCTTTTGCTGCTCCTGAGGCTACTGTGCTCTCCTTGGACTCTCATTTCTCTTCTTTGTACTGCCCGTACCCGACCAGCTTCCCTGTGTGGTAGAGAGAGGGCGTTTCCAAGACACGTCCAACACTGAAGAAGCTTTTGGTTACGCAGGCCCGTATATTTTTCCATTTTGTCAGGCAGCCTAGGGTTCTAGCTTAGGTGTGTCCCTGACTCATTCATTTGTGCTTCGGCCAAGGGCAAAGGCACCTGTGATTCCCAGAAACATTTTTCATGGGCAGAATCCCAAAGCCCCATCTAAACTCAATGTCCAGCTTTTTATTTTTAAGCGTTGGATTGTAATTGTCCTGTGTATTCTTCTCCCATATGACTTTTCTCTCCCTTACATTGTGATGTCAACTTTGTCCATCCCTCTGCCACTCCCCCGATCAGGGATAGGTTCAGTGATTAGGATATATTATGATTATTCCTAATTTCCTCATGGTTCTGCTTATGAATTCATCTCATAATTTTCAAAGACATTACAGTTACAGAGCTGCATTATAGGAAGACTTGTATGCCTTCCCTTTTTTAATAAAGCAAGCAAAAAATATGAATTTTTCCCTAAATGATGACTTTTTATAAGTGTTTAATCTGTAACTGAACATAAAGCAAATCTTAAACTACTTTATTAAACTAAAATAGGACCTGGTTGCCCATAGAGAAAGATTGAAAACTTTTACCTCAGAACTGTGTTTCTCTTATTCTCAACCAGCCACATTGTCAGCATTGCTCTTCAGCTAAATGGACAGCTTTCCTTTCCCGATATTTACCCTGATTTCCCATTTGGGGATTAGCATAAACGAGTCCTTGTGTTCTTAGGGCTGTCTGAATTATTGTAAACTTCCTCTAACCTTTCTTCCTATATTCAGTAGACAAAAACTGTGCTAAATGCAATGATTTAGTTTAATCTAATATGACTATGTTAAAATTCTTCAAATTATGCATAGAAATCCCAATATCAGAAATCCTTTTCCCTTTTCATAATCCCAAATCCCTTTTCATAGCAAACCCAAGGGTAACAGTTTCTAAGCAGACTCTAGCATTTCTGTGCAGCCCTGTTGGGTTCATGTCTATGGTTGGTTCCTTTTACTTTCTGCTGAGTTAGTTAGTTCCTCTCTTTCTTGCAGGTTATTTGATCCAATTCACATTTACATTTTGTATTCAGTCTAAACATTTTCATAATTCACCATATGTAAGAGCCCTACTGTTTGATAAATGAGGTTTATAAAGCAGAACATCTCAAAAGCCTCAATTCCCAGAGCTGTGGTTGCTGCTAACCCTGGTCAAAGTAACACTTTGACTAGCTTATCAGTTTGCTGTCCTGCATCTGAAGGACTCAATAACACTATTATGTTAATCAGCTTTCGCTGAAAAGCACACTGGCTGAGCTGAAAGGAAATAGAAGAAATTCTGTAATGACTTCCTGTTATTGAAGTGCAAGTATCCAGGGTTATAACCCTGATATTAAAGGCAGAAGGTGCCATAGGAAATGTTCCGATCTCAATACTGTGCTTGTTAGGGGCCCCATCGCTTCCTCATTAGGAGTGGAAGGTGGTCTGGGAGGCTGTGCCCTCTATCTGATGACGATGATAGTGGTAGTAATCAAACCTGGTGAGATGTGTTGACTTTTTTGATAGCTGAGTGGACAGCTTTCTGGTCCAGAGGGCTAGGGATCAGGAGCAAATGTCATTTAGTAATTTTATTTTCTGGTGTGCTTAATCAAAATTTATAAGTAATTCTTTCCATTGTACTCAGCCTATTTTCTTTAAAGATATTTGAATGTTTTAGGAAATATATACTTAATAATGAACATCTTTAATGTGAGATGTTATTTGTAATTTTAAAAAATTTACAATATTTTAAGGAATTAATATAGTGGTTTGTGTGGTGATACATTTAATTGTAAAAGTGGTTAACTAGTATACATATTATAAGCTTTCTTCATCTTGATGTGCTTAGCATTTTTAAGTTAATTAATCCTCATGATAATCCTGTAAAGTAGGTCAGTATTATTATCCCAGCTATATATATAAAGGAGAAAAGGAAAGGGAATTGAGTTTGAGTTTTGCTTGGGTACTAACAGATAGTTTGGTTTTAATAATCCTAGAATTATGTCCACAGGTATCTTTTTAACCTCAGGCTGATCAGGGAGGCCCAATAGAATTTTATTCTCAAACTGTTTTTCTTGTCTAATATTCAGTCCTTATAAAAGAAACAAAAAAGATTGTATTCTTTAGTTTACTGGTAAAATACCAAAAATGATCCAGGTGCTTTGATTAAAGGTTCAGGACACAATCCCCTTTTCATCTTTAAAGGCATTAGATGAGACTTCCGGTCCAGATGGTGGCGTAGGTAAATGCCGTACTCTCATCCTCCCACTACTGTATCAGAATTGCAGCTAAACTGCAGGACAACCATCCTTACTAACCACTGAAATCTAGCTGAATGGAAATCCTACAAACAAGGATTCGAAGAAGAAGCCACATTGAGACTGGTAGGAAGGATGGGGACATCGGACAGGCTAGTCCCATACCCACGTGTGTTGGATAAAAATCTTGGCTGTGGAGGGTCCCCCTGAGGAGTGAGGAGTCCCCTAGCTCATGGGTCCAGTGCCAGGAAGAGAAGCCGTCATAACTTCTGGCTTTAAAAGCCAGTGAAGACTGTGTCTGAAGGGCAGGGAGGGCTTCTGGAGTCCCGGGCAGTTCCTCATCTCCTAGGTTTGGGGAGGGGCCCAGTAGCCCTGAGGGTTCTGGTGCAAGGAAGAAGTGGGCAATGGCTACTGGGTAAGCAACACATCACGTCATCTACAAGACTGATTTCACACTGTGTACAGATTTGGGTCTCTGACACCGAAAAGTGGAATCATGGAGTCTTATTTTTGTTCCATATTATGATCTATATTTTCTTTTATGGATTGACACTTTCACATCTGCTTTTACAACAAAATTAATGGCGATTATCATGAGGCAATGACTTTCTCTAGAGTTTATGATAATATGTGAAATCATGTATTTCTTAAGATTTCGTTTCTTACTCATCATTGTATCTTAGTGTTAAGCACAATGTAGAAGGCACACGGTATAGAAATGTATTAAACAGAATGTCTCATTGGTCTTATTATTTTGTAACTTTGACATGTTCTACATGAGCTTGGGAGGTGGCTTGGGCTGGGTAAACAAAGATCAGAGTGATAGTATTTAAAAAATTGCTGAATTTTAAAGATGGAGAATAAAGGAGTGACTGGAATGGTAAAAATTTCCATTTATCAAGCTTCACAGAGCTAAGAGTGGTGTCATGCAGCAGAACTTCTCCAAAGGGAGCTGTAATAGACTCAGCGACTTCAGTTCAGTAAACTCTCTTATTAGTTTTACCCATTTTTATTTTTCACAAGATTTTATTTATTTATTTTCAGAGAGAGGGGAAGGGAGGAAGAAAGAGGGGGAGAGAAACATCAGTGTGTAAGAGAACCATTGATCTGTTGCCTCTCATCTCTCTTGTGCCTGCTACTGGGGGACCTGGCCCACAAGCCAGGCATGTGCCCGATTGGGAATAGAACCAGCAACCATTTGGTTTGAAGGCCTGCACGCAAGCCACTGAGCCACACCAGCCAGGGCAGTTTTACCCATTTTTAGAGAGACTCCAAAAATCATGAGCATTGCCTGAGAACATTGTCTTTAACAAGTGGTATCACCTGGCCCATAAGTCAGTCACTTATTATTAGTGGTCCTCCCCTGGCCCCTCCCCTTTAGCTGTCACACTGTTGTTAAAATCATGAAACAAAGCAGACTCTCAAGTACACATCCTTTAAACACCTCCTATCCCTTACTACCACACCTTTCCCCAGCAGTAAGTATAGTTCCAGGTGAGTGTGAATATCTCTTTGTTAATGTGATTGATACAGGCACCTTTTAGTGATAGGACACTTTTCATTTTTTTTGCAGAATGTGTGGATATGAGGTATGTATAAGGCAGTAGTGGGTGGACAGCAGTGGAATTTTGTGGTGGGCCAATTCTCTAGTGCACTGACACAGTTGTAAGATTTTTCTGGGGTCCATTTAAAGACTGCTTACTATATTCCCCAAGTGCTTTTCCGTTGAGGTAAAGCTACTGTGCTGTGTTTTTTGGATTCCAGAATCAGCTTGCTGTACTGAAAGGTTTATTTCTCCCTTGTGATATTTTTCTCCTTTGCTACTCTGTAAGCTATTGAAATGGAAACATTTGCAGTGGAGTCAGAGACTCTCAGAAGGAATATGATTCACCTCATTAAAATCTGAGAGTGTCCTAGAACTTTCCATGAGGTCTAATCAAATAGCCTGTTAACTTGGGGGGAGTTAGCCGTTCACACTGCTAGGAAGGGAGTTGTAAGGCTGTTTTTCTTCTTTTCAAAGTAAAATTAATGACAGCTTGAAATAATTAAGAAACCCACTTCCCACTTTAGATAGTTTAGTGGTCAATTTGCATTCTTTATTATATGAAAGAAAACTTTCATTTATTGATTTGGAATTGGCCTAGTGCTATATGAATTGTGCTGATCATGTTTAAATAGACTGTGCTGATTGTGGTAGCAAGTTCTACCTTCTGTCCACAGTGCTGAGAGGCTGTTTGGGCCCAAAGGCAAATAGGGAGTGCAGGGAGGTGGGGACCATTGTGCCCTTAGGCAGCAGGTCCCCTGGTTTTCACCAAGGACGTGGAGGCAGCGCTGGTCTCCTCCAGGCCCAGCTGGAAGCAAGAATGTTGGGAACTAGGAGAGAAAGGAAAGAGGAAAAACAGAGATAGCAGTCATCCTGAGCTCAGCATGGGGCACACAGGACGTGCTCTTTCCCCTTCATCTGAAGGGGAGAAGGCTGCAGTAATTATGGAGGGTTTTAATTTACTGTGCGGTGGCATATGATAGGGATACCTCACACCAGCTAGTCATGAAAGAGAAGTTGGAAGTTTTCTGTGCTGTCTTTATGAGTGTTAGTCCATGCTTGACCATCTTTCTGTTCTTTATTCTTCACTGAGAGTAGCTTTTGAAGCAGAAAAGCTTTGGTGAATGTCTTTAGTATTTGCAATATAGTGGCATTAGTGGTGAACAATATATTCTGGTTATTTCATGTTCTCCCATTGGTCACTGAGGGTATAATTCAGATTGACTAGATGCCTGTTTCCTTTCTTTTTTACTATTTTAATTTATCATTAAGCATCTGCTACCCTCTCATTTGGAGAGGGATTCATCTTAGGTTTTGTAAACAGCTGTCCTTTGCATTTCTAAACTGACAAAATATGATTAAGAGTGGGAAGGGGCGCTGGTCAGGTGCCTCACTTGGTTGGAGTTCATCCCATAGACCAGAAGATTGTGGGTTAGATCCCCTGGTGAGAGCACATACCTGGGTCATGGGTTCGATCCCTGGTTGGGGCACATTTGGGAGGCAACTGATGGGTGTTTCTTTCTCACATCGATATTTCTCTCTCTCTCTAAAATCAATAAAACACATCCTTGGGTGAGGATTAAAAAAAAAAAAAAAAAAGAGTAGGAAGGAACGGGCCAGTCCCAGAGAGCAATGAGCCATATTTTTCTTTCTCACCCCTCCCCCTCTTCCCATGTTTCCCTGTTCCTTTCTTCCCCTCTCTCCCTCACTTTCTTCCTCTCTCCCTCTCCTCCTCTCTCTCACTTATGGCCATCACCAGATATAGGTTGAATGAAGGGAGGGTGCTAGTACATTTCACCCAGGGTTGGGCAGGGCCACGAGATCTATAGAATTTCTTTTCCTTAACATTTTATGAGCTTAAGAAAAAAAGCAAATCTCACTGCCATCCCTTAGTTAAATCACTTTATGGATTATCATTTAACTGCCTTGATTTAGATATTTTCGGTGAGAAAACAACTGTTTCAAGTTTGTTCAGTTTCAGGGACTCATTCACTTTGGCTGTGTTCTGGGCAAACAGCTACCTGGAGAACTTCTTAGGACAGGCTGCTGAATGTCTCGCTCGCAGAGCTGCAGGCTGTAGTGCACGTGGTGAAACTGACCAGCGAAGGCTCTGTGCCAGGAAAGACTGCAGGGAGGCAAAGGCTTCAAGATAAATGAATCCTTTCTGTTTAAGTGGCTACTCTCTGTCTCTTGTTTTGCACTAACCATCATGGCGAGGCCAGACCCACAAATCAAGAAGAAGCCATACTTAGGTCTTCTTTCACTTTTACTATTGTTCTTCCCTCAATGCATTCTGGACTCTGAATTTTGCTCTGTGTAATTTGCATATTTATGTAAAGTACTAAGGCACTTTGACTTTTCTTAAGCTTTTATGCAGAATTTATTTCTATTTCTGATCAAGATTGCATGGCCGCCCAGGTGAATCAGGCATATGCTTACTGGGGCATTTCAGTGGGAGAGGATGGTTTACTTAGTAAATAGAGTCCATATAATTGGTTGTTCACCTGAAAATAGACCTAGACTCTCTAGCTCATTCCATATTCAAAAGTAACTTACAAATGTATGAAAGACATAAATGTAAAATGTAAAACTACAAAAATAATAGGAAAAATAGATGATATGTTTAGAACCTTGAATAGACTCTTCTCCAAAGAGGACATACAGATGGCCAGTAGACATGTGAAAAGATGTTCAACATCACTAATCATCAGAGAAATGCAAATTAAAACCACAATATGGTACCATCACACACTTGTCAGAATGGCTACCATCAATAAATCAATAAACAACAGGTGCTGGTGAGGATGTGGGGAAAGGGGAGTCCTTTTGCACCATTGGTAGGAATGGAGACTGGTGTAGCCTGGAGATAACTCAGAAAATTAAAAATGGATCTGCCTTTTGACCCAGCGATCCCACTTCTGGGAATATATCTGAAGGAACCCAAAACCCTAATTCAAAAGAACATAAATCCCCTATGTTCATTGCAGCATTATTTACGATCACCAAGTTATGGAGGCAGCCCAAGTGTCTATCAGGAGAGGAGTGGATAAAACAACTAGTGGACATTTACACAATGGAATACTACTCAGTTGTGAAAAAGAAGAAGCATTTACCCTTTGCAATAGTGTGGATGGACCTGGAGAACATCATGCTAAGTGAAATAAGCCAGTCTGCAAAAGACAAATACCATATGATTTCATTCATATGTGGAATTTAATGAACAGACAGAACTAAGAAGCGAAACAGAGATGGACTCATAGATGGGGAGCAGAATGACAGCTAAGGTGGGGGGTTAGGAAGTGGAGGGATTGAGCAATAAGAAAAAAGGACTCACAGACATGGACAACAGTGTAGTGATTACCTGGAGGAAAGGGAGTATAAGGGGGGTAAATGGTAATGGAAATAAATATAATACAAGATATAATGTATAATGAATGAATATATATTTCAGAAGCAGTGAACTGATACAGAATTCCTACATTTGTATAAAATTTTGTAAGAAATTAAAGCAAAAAAGTTACATTAAAAATATGAAAAATTATATATGGAGTTTCATTTGTAACCCTAAAACTGTAAGTGTTGCAGAATGAGAAGCTGTGTGATTACACCTGTGGCAGCTAACTGCACTGGTACTGCTGTGGCAGTTCGCTGGCTGAAGTGTCTACCTTTCTTCCACCCTGAGACGTCTTTGTTGTCTAATAATAGCTTTATTGAAAAAGCTCCATAACCGTTAGCAGTCATTCAACTCCTCCCCCCATTGTCTAACCCCTATCTTTAGGCAACAACTAATCTATATATTTACCTATTCAGGACATTTCATGTAAATGAAATCACAATATGAGTTTTTTTGTGACTGACTTATTTTTACTTGGTATAATGTTTTCAGGGTTCATCTATGCTGTATCAGTACTTCATTCCTTTTTATTGCCCAATATATTCCATTGTGTGTGTGTGTATCACATTTTATTTGTACTTTATCAGTTGATGGATGTTTGAGTTGTTCCAACTTTTAGGCTATTATAAATAATGTTACTATGGACACTTGTGCATGGGTTTTTGTGTGGATATATGTTTTTATTTCTCTTAGGTATATACCTAGAAATAGAATTGTTGGGTCATGGAGTAAAGTCTGTGTTTTTAAAAACTGCCAACTATTTTCCAAAGTAGTTGTTTGTACCATTTTACATTCTTACTAGCAGAGCATTAGAGCCCAAGATATTCTTTAAAAATGAAAATCTAGCTGTAGCTGGTGTGGATCAATGGCTTGAGTGCCAGCCCGCGAACCAAAGGGTCACTGGTTTGATTCCCAGTCAGGGCACATGCCTGGGTTGTGGGCCAGGTTCCCTGCAGGGGGTGCACAAGAGCAACCACACAGCAATGTATCTTTCCTTCTCTTTCTCCCTCCCTTCTCCTCTCTCTAAAAATCAGTAAATAAAATCTTTTGAAAAAATGAAGATCTGTTTATGAGTGCCTAGCTCATAGGGTTAGGCACTCATAAATAAGTGCTCATGTGGGGATTAAATGAAATAGAACATAAATAGCAGTTAAAACAGTTCCTGGCACACAGGAAGCAGTCGGTAAGTGTTGGTTATTTTATTATTATGGACATAGTGGATGATCCATGTATATAACAAGTTCAGAATCAATGTATTGTTTTATTTATTTTATTGTGGCAAAATACACATAGCATAAAATTTACCATCCTATTTTTTTTTAAAGAGCTTTACTTATTTTTTATTCTTTATTTAATCTTCACTTGAGGGTAGGATTATTGATGAGACAGAGAAAGACATGTGAGAGAGAAACGTTGATTGGTTGCCTCTCCTAAGCACCCCAGCTGGGGATTGAACCCACAACCTATGTATGTGCCCCAACTAGGGATCAAACCTGCAACCTTTTGGTGTATGGGATGATACTCTAACCAACTGAGCTGCCCGGCCAGGGTAATTTGCTACATTGTTTTAGGTTTTTTTTGTTGTTGTTGTAATTGTTTGACTGCAAAAATCAGAAGGCGTGAATGAACAGCCACCTTATCCCCATGGGGCTCTGACTGAAGACAAGTTAGCTTCAATATATGATGGACCAAATTCCCACTACCCAGAGCTCCAAGCAGTGAGAGGAAGCCACAAAAAATTTTCCAGTTTCTTAGTGTGAAATTTTAAATCACTGTTTTGCTGCTTTTCTTTTATGCTAAAAGCATTTCATATGAAAATTTCCTTTTAAGCATCACTTTAGCTATATTCCATAAATTTTAATTGGATGTGCTTTTATTTTTATTCAGTTCATAATACTTCATAATAATTTCTTATGGTTTTTTTAAACATTTTATTTATTTATTTATTTTTAGAGAGAGGGGAAGGGAGGGAGACAGAGAGGGAGAGAAACAGCAATGTGTGGTTGCCTCTCACGTAGCCCCCACCGGGGACCTGGCCTGCAACCCAGGCATGTGCCCTGACTGGGAATCGAACCGAGACCCTTTGGTTCCCAGCCCGCACTCATTCCACTGAGCTACACCAGCCAGAGCAATTTTTTATGATTTTTTTAACTTTGATCCATGGGTTATTTAGAAGTGTGTAGTTTAATATTCAACTATATGGCTATTTTACTGATATTTTTCAGTTAATTATATTTAGTTTAATACCATGTAGTCAGAGTACAAATTTTGTATGACTTTAGACCTTTTAAATTAATTCAGATTTGTTTTGTGGCCCAGAATATGGTCTGTCTTGGTGAATGCTCTATGTCTATTATTGAAAATAATGTGTATTTTGCTGGTGATGGGTGGAGTGTTCTGTATATGTCAATTAGGTCAGGTTGGTTGATAGTGCTGTTCAGATCTCCTGTATATTTTATATCAGTATATATCTATTTTACTGATTTTGTATTTACTTGTTCTGTCAATTACTGAGAGGATAATTTTATCACCCTGAACAAAAAAACATAGTTATTACTTAGAAATATATCCTTCCAGTATTTTTTAAACATCGATATAATTTTTAACATGAGGTCATATCATAATACTTTTTTTGTAACCTTCATTTACTCCTAATATCTCATGAATACTTTTATGATAATCATGTTCATATTATCATGTTAATAATAGATCATTAATCATGATCTATTAATATATTACCTTTTTTAAAGACTGCATATTTCAACTTATAGTGTATAATCCCAATTTCTTTCTTTTTCCCCCTGTTAATAGCAATGTAATGTACAGTATTTCTTTAGGATACATTTGTAGAAATTCAGCTGTTATCAGAGACCATGCAAAATTCTAAGGCTTACGGAATATAGTCCAAATGCCTGCCTTAAAGTTTGTCCTGATGGGTAGTATACTAACATTAGGTGTCTACTATTTACTTTGTTCGGAGATATAGATAGGATTTGTATTATAACTTCACTTTTTTGGCCCTTTCTTCATTTTACCTAACACTTAATCAACTTATTTTCTCTATATCTTTTGATTTCATCAAATATAATTTTTACATTTACTACAGTTTATTTGATGAGTCACACCTCTTTGAAAAGAAGTGGAGTAGCAAGTTTTTAACTGTGATTGCACAGTTAAAACGTCAGCTTCTAGTATGTATTTTGTGACTTAGTATAGAGAGGTTTTTATTTTCTTTTGGGTCAGTCCATGGGTTTTGGCCAAGGAGGCCAAAGTCAAATATTTGAGCTCTAAGGAGGTAGAATAGTGCTAAGCGGTGAAGTGTAGTATGTCGTAAAAGTTGGGAGAGGTAGGTTTTTATTCTGGATGAGAATAAATGTTTATGAGATAATAGAAAAATATATATATATTGGCCTCTCTGCTCCTAGTTCCTGGTACAGAGTTCCTAAAAACCATTGTAATTTCCTCAGTGATAAGAGCACTGTATCTCTTGTTCTAACATTTGGTTTTTGACCCATTCCTGACACAGGACTCCTAAAAACTTTGTAAATTCCTAAGTGAAAAGAGAACTAAGAGCACCTTTTGTTCTAAAGACTAGAATTTTCAGCCCACCCCCCCGTTATCCAGAGACAGGACCCAGGCCGGGAATGTAGCCATGGAGGATGCCCACGTGAGCAAGCCGCGTGGAGTAGAGAAGACTACAGAAGTGCGGGCAATGGGTTTTCTTAACAAGGTTCCGTTTATATTAGTACCTCTAATTTCTACATGGACCTGTCTTGGTTCTGTCACTTCTGAGTCATGTATTTTTTGAAAATGTTTTAGTTTCTCCATTCTACTCCATTCCCCCTGTAAAGGATGATGATGCTTTGGAATATCCATGAACTCCTCCAGTGGTTTTGAAATAACCGGTTTGTTTTCTTCTCCTTTAATATGAATCATAGCATTTTAATGTCTATGACTAATCTTGGGCAGTCATTTGAGCCATCTTAATGCCTGACGTTTGAATGTTGATATTAAAGACTTTATATATTCAACAGGTGTTTCCTGGCATTTCTTTAATGGGAGGCAGTCTTCTGGTAGTTTACACTGTAGTTCTTGTAGCTACCCATGTAGGCACTTCGGTGCTGTCATTGTACAGAAAAGGAAAGCTCTGTGAAGGACAAGGCATGCGAGCTGACCTTTGAGGGACTGTTAGTATTTTGTGCCTGAGGATTAAGATTTCAGTTTTCTTGGATGAGTCTTGAATTATGAACTGGAGGATTTAGGTAACTGTAGAAAGTTATACACACCGCTGTGTTTCTACCACATTGGTCCCCCTGCTTTTAGGATTCCTTCTACCAGAGCTATTGGGTAGTTTCCTAATTTACAATCTTTCTCTACCAAATTCTTCCAAGGTGTCAGATTATACCATGGTTGGCAATTCTGAGTTCCTGAAAATAACTCAGTCACTGCCGCTAATTTTTTTCTGACTAGTGGGGTGCTAATGACTCAAAAACACAAATCCTTCTCCCCTCCCATTGCCTGTGACAGGCCTCCATATGTTCTAATTCACTTAGTCAGTGTATTTGGCTTATTGCATCCAAAAGCCTACAAGGTAAATTTAGATTTATGGCTTTGAGAAGAAAGTATTCTCAGAAACATTTTTCATTTTTGGGTTCTGTATATGAACATTACGGCCCAATTAAGTCACCTGTCCCCGAACTGATAAATACTACTCTGAACTATCATAACTGATCTTTCTGGTTCTTTAGTTGGAAAGATTTAGTTTAATGATTGTTTAAACTTGGGCAGTCCTACTTAGGATTAAACAAGTAAGTGTTTGATATGCTAGGATAACTTCAATGAAGCATCCTCTGTGGAGAGCCTGCTTGCCTCCAGGAATCAAGCACTTAGCTACAAAGGAAGGTTAAACGTGCTTTCAGTTGAGCATTTGTGGTAGAGTACTGCCTTTGTTTTTATCTTTTTCTTTCTCTTTTCTTTTCCCTTTTTTTGGACAAGTAGAACAAAGACTGTGGACTTTCTCTGATTAAAAAAAAAGCACATAGTAGGAAAAAAATGTTATTTTAAAAATCTGTCTCTGGGTTTCTAGTTCCAGGCAGGACGGCATGATCACACTCCCTCTACTGAATGCAGCTACAAAACCTGGACAGCATGCTTGGAGCAGCTTTCTGAGGATGCTGGAAAGTAAATAATGGCAGGTAGATTGGGAAAGAAGACCAGAATTCCAAGTACCACTGAACTAGCATTGAGTTGACCATTTCTCTTCTGGTCTTCTTGCCATTTGGCCCCAGAGGCAGCCACTGCTGTGGAAGTACAGTATGTAGGCTGGAGAGCTAAAAAGAAGCCCCAGGAAACTTTAAAGTGTTGGGGACATCTCAGAGGAGGAGGAGCTCGGGAAAGCAGCTCCATATGGTTATCTATGAACTATGGGCTCACCTCTGAGTTGTGACTATGTGGATGTTTTCCTATTTAGCATACAGATGATTTTGAGATGTGAAATAACAAATGACCACTACCCAGGTTCCAGATTGGGCACCATATGGTGCACGCAGGGCACACATCCAAATAACACTGAACAGGCTTTGAAAACTAAAACAAAATTATTCACATTCACTAGAAGATTTCAGTAAGACCCGGAGTCTTATAATATTCAAACATTTTCATGGTACAGTCCAAAATTACTCAGCATATAAAAATCCAGGAAAGTCTCAACTAGCCTGGGAAGAGACAACAGGTGCCATTGCTGAAGTGACACAGATGTTGGGATTATCTGAGGAAGAGTTGAAAGCAGCAGTGAGACTAGAGTGGACTAGAGTGAGAGTTCAGCAGGCAACAGCAACCGGTGGTGGGTGAGTGTGAGTGCTTAGAATCCACAGAACGGCAGGACAAAGAATTGGATTTCCCATGCTAATCCCTTTTGTCATAGCAACTACTAACATTTAATTTATTTTGTTATAGTTTTATTAGTTAAAAATTTAGTACTCAATACTGATCACTAATTTTGTATGTCCTGTATACTTTCCAGCCAACTGCTCATACTGTTAACTGCGAGCTATTGGGTATATATTCTCATCTGAATAGTCAGCGGGGGAAAGAGTCAATTTCCTGTTACCCATACCTAGGCTATTCAATTCATAGTTACTTTCATCAATTTAAAATCTGCTTAGTCTATTTTCAGGAGGGAAGATGATAGCCTAGTGGGTGTAATGGGCATTGAAGTCAGAAAGACCTGAGCCCAGTCCTTGCTCCACCTCTCATTAAATGTTGTGAACCTTGGCTGGGTCATATACTGATTCTGAGCTGGGGCTTATAGAGCCCTTGCCTCACAGGGTTGTTGCAAGAATGAAGTAAGTATTGGCATCATCCATCTACCCTCTAGGCCCATATCATCCCTATTAAAACTCGAAAATACATTAAAAGTTATGATGGGCTCACAAGTCAAGTAGAGATAATCCTACTACCGTAAGCCCGCTTGAACTGCTGAAGGGCTCTAAGCAGCGTTCCACATTTGCGACTCTTCTGCCCGTTTCCTTGGCTCAGTCAGAATCGATAACGTTGCGAAAGATTTTTAAAGACTTTAAAATGTTGCTTTGAGAGGACCAGAGAGAAAATGTACTTTTATCCTCAAAAATACCAGATATTTCTTGTGTGCTTATTTTAATGTGTGGGTTGAGGTTCTGTCATAATTTGTAAAATATAGTGTACAGTCTTGATATAATGAATCAGAAGAGACTGCATGTGAAAATGTGCAGCTCAGACTGGATGTTCCCAACTGGGACAGGGGTGTGGTCAGTGAGAGGTGTGAATGAAGCAGCATTCGCTGGCATATTGGCCTGACCTGAGGAGGGATTGTTTATTTATTTTTTATTTTTATTGTGCATTTTTATTCTTTTTTTAGCTCTTTAAATTTTATACTTTATTCATTTTATTTTTCTTATTTTTTAAAATATTCTTTCTTTTTAAAATTATTTATTTTAATTGTTGTACGAGTACAGTTCTAATTTCACTATAACAGACCCCCAGTGTGAAACAGATGAGCTCTGTTTTCTGGCAAGAAAAAAAATAAGTTGAACTTGGTATGACCCAGTGGTTTACTTCTCTACAAATCTTTGCCTTACTGAACAGTTTCTCTGCCTTTGGGGCTGCAAGTTTTGTTGTGATGGTAGTTTGAGGCCTGTTTTGGTGGTTGATGGGACAGGAATTGGTTTTCCTAGGGCTTGACCAGGCTGGGAAGAAATGGTACTGAAATCTAGACATGCCCTCTTGAGGCTGCTTAGTTCAAGAGGCACGCTACTGATGGATTTGGAGGCAAGGAAAGAGGTGGCAGATCAGGCAGAGACGGTCCTGTCAGGCAGTGGAGAAGCAGTGTTGTCACGTTAGTCTATGCTGACATCCTGGCAGGAAAGGCGACTGGTCGGCATAGGAGGTTGGGTTGCGGGGCCGCCGCCTTCAGCCCTGGCTGAGGTGTCAGTCAGGTCTGGGAGGACGTACAAACTGCCCAAACCCTGCAGCCGTGGTTCCAGGTGGAAATATGGCCAGAGGAGTGAATTTCAGTGACCTGAGCTACTTCAGTAGGAGTATCTTATTGTCCATTTTTCCAGAGTAAAGACAGGGCTGCTCTTAGTGCGTAGGGCAAGGCTGAGGTGAGAGGTAGGCTCTGATACCAAAGAGGTTAAAGAGGGTGGGCAATGGGAACCGCAGGCGTCGCGGCATCTTTCGGGAGATTTTCTGATAGCGCATTTTTAACTGCTTAATTTTAAAAAAAGATACTTGTTTTCAAATGCTACATTTACATAAACTGTGCCTCGGTCAAGTAACAGCTCCCTGCTTCACTGCCCTCGCCCTTGGGTCTCGCTTGCAGAGGCTGTTACTGGATATTTAACTTCATATTTCTAAATATCATGCTTACGATTGTATTTTTTAATTTTTTTCAATATTGGACATAATCTGGAGACTTCTCACTGGGGAAGATTAGCATTCTCTCATATTCTCCACCCACCCTTTCCTCTTTCTCACCTCTGGATGCTTCTCTGTTCCCAAATAGTTGATTTTTAAAAAATAAACGGACAGTTAAGTTTTTAACTATGTAATATAAATTATATTTATTTGGTTATTATGACTTAATGTACCATGACTGCTTTTATTTCCTGTGAAACATTTGGTATTTTCTGGAGTTAATTATTTCATTTTTCCCCCATTGTCATTATAACCTCTGTATTGTCCAACAGAACTGTAAAGCATAATGTGAAACTCATCAGACTGTGTTTCCTTTTTCACGGTGGAGACATTCTTTGCTTCATAGGCCTGCTACATATCTACCTTGGAAATAGCCTTCACCTCTGCTAGGTAAAATTCTTGTTTCCTGCCTATTCTTTTGTTTTGTATATGTGCTGCCGAAGCGAGCACTATTCTTTTGTTTTGGAGGCATGATTTTTTGGTAATTTCTGAGAAAGGAAGTGTGGGAAGTAAAACATTTTGAGAGCCTTATGTGCCTGGAAATTCTTTTATCCCCCTCACATTTGATTCATAGTTGGCTAAGCATAGAATTCTCAGTTAGAAGTCATTTTCCTTCAGAATTGTGAAGGCATTGCTTCATTGTCTTCTAGTTTTTAGTATTGATTTTGAGAAATCTGATGCCATTCTGATATCTGTTCTATTATATATAAACTCTTAAGAACTTTCAGAAGTCAGTCTTTATATATATATATATATATATTATTGATTATGCTATTACAGTCGTCCTATTCCCCCCCTTTATTCCCCTCCACCCCACCCCCCCGCCCATTCCCCACCCTTTAGTTTTTGTCCATGGGTCATACATGTAAGTTCTTTGCCTTCTGCATTTCCTATACCATTCTTAACCTCCCCCTGTCTGTTTTCTACCTACTGCTTATGCTATTTACTCTCTGTACTTTTTTCTCCTCTCTCCCCCTCCCACTCCCCTGTTGATATCCCTCCATGCCTGATATAAATCCATTTAATATTTCATATAATAAAGGCTGGGTGATGATGAACTCCTTGAACTTGACCTTATCTGGGAAGCACTTTATCTGCCCTTCCATTCTAAATGAGAGTTTAGCTGGATAGAGTATTCTTGGATGTAGGTCCTTGCCTTTCATGACTTGGAATACTTCTCTCCAGCCCCTTCTTGCCTATAAGGTCTCTTTTGAGAAATCAGCTGACAGTCTTATGGGAATTCCTTTGTAGGTAACTGTCTCCTTTTCTCTTGCTGCTTCTAGGATTCTCTCCTTATTTTTAATCTTGG
>PVJI01022721.1:0-24777 GCA_004026765.1 Micronycteris hirsuta
AGTAGTTTTGTCCGGTAAAAATGTAGGTTGACTGTCCAAACGCATCTCTTTTTCTCTGTACTTATTGTACTGTAAACCCTCTGCTGAACGCATGGCAGGCCACCTCTGTGGGTGCACCGAGTGCCCCCCTTATAAGTCCTCATGCTCTTTTTAAGGCTTCACTGTCACTGTCTGGACATTCTTAATTATTTTTTAATTAGAGGCCGCATGTTTTCATTTTGCAATGAACCCCACCAATTATGTAGCCAGTCCTGGCCCTTGTTTCTAGAGAATCTGGGTAATTGTTTTCATGTCACCAGGAATTTGTGCCTGGAACTAAGAGGGCGCACACAAGTGTGTTGATGTGAGGAACATGCACACCTATAGGCAGTTTTTATGATTTTGTTTGAGCCAAAACTGATGCCAGTTACAGGAAACAAAATCTCAAATGCTCCCAAGAGAGACACTTTTGCAGTTTCTTGTGTGCATTTGGAATTGAGGGGACAAACATGAGAAAGATTACATAGGGGTGGGAGAAAGCAAGGCGGGGATTGGATGACAGGATAGCTGACAATATTATGTGCTCTCTTGAGGGTGGGTTGGCTTCTTTCAAAGGTGTTTTAACCTAAATGTACAGAACAAATGGACAGGGCTTGCTTAAAGCAAAAATCAAGCTTTTACTAAAAAGTAGTACACTTGGGGTGTGACCACCCACCATGACCCGCCCAGTTAGGAATTTATGATCTGGTCACTCTGTCAGGTTACTTTCCATAAAGCCCCTTTTCCACCCACAAATGTTTTAAGCATGAGTAAATGAATGGTATTTTTTAACAGCTTTGCATAAATGCAATGGACCTGAACTTTAGTTCATTTAATTTTTCTGGGTTTAGGAGTAGAAGAGAGGCACTAGATTTTTGAGAGAAAATTCAATGTATAAGGAAGAATCTAAAATAGTATGACAAACATCTGTGTTCCCATCACCATGTATGATAGCTATTATTTTGTTCTATTTACTTAAAATGCTTGCTTAAAAATAAAAGGTTTAATTATCTGCTCCTTTTACCTTTAATCCCATTTCTCTCCCTACCTGCTCACTGAGAGCCAAAGCACTGCCATAACCTGTTGTTGTCTCCTAGCAATGCCAGGAATGACATATGGCAACACATTTTGTGTTCGTGTATTTTGATATTTACATAAATGACATGACACTATATCACTTTGTAATTCGCTATTTTCATTCAATATTTTGTCTATAAAATCTCTCCATGTCAACACATGTAGCTCTAGTTCGTTCGTTCCCGTTACTGTATACAGTTGTGATGACACCCCTTTGCTGGCCTGCCACCACCCGAGGGAGGCTGTTGGGAGCAGAGCCAGTGGAGTCTTCCTTTGTGCTCTGGTTCTGCCGTTGCCACGAGGGAAAGGCATCCGCTGGGTGACAATGGGCAAGCTAAGCGATCTTTCCAAAATTCCACTTTCACATTTGAAAAATGGAAGTAATAATCCCTACCACTTACGATGTTTTCATGAAAATTAAATGAAAAAATATATGTACAACCTAGTATGTGATAAAGGCGCAAAAAACAGTGACAGGGATTATAATTATCTGTATGTGTGTGAAATATTATAAAGCTATCAGCAAATATATAACTGATTTTGAATTTACATTGTTTGATTTTTCTCATTGTACCCTTACCTTGGCTGTTGGTCTTGATTCTTTTTTCATAATGGTAAGAAAACTTCACCCTTGAAATGTAGTCCTGGTTGCATCTTAGAGTTTCAGTTTTCTCTTTTAAAAATTTTCTCTGCTAAAAGTAAAAACGATATTATTTCTAATGAAATTTCCTTGGAGTGAAAGGCTTGAAGCCATAAATTATGAAACTGTAACATTAAGTATTCATAAAATTAGCCCATGTTCTTCTCTAAGCATAACTGGAAAAAAATGAATATCCACCGTTTTCCAACTTTAATTTTGCAAAGTAGCAATAATAGAACTGAAAAAATCTGGATTCTATCAGACTATAACTGTGCTGCTGCCCAACCTCCTAATTTGCAGTTAGAAATTAAAAATTTAAGCATATATTAGGGTATTTTTTTAATGTTCTCTACAAAAATTTTTAAAATTTAAGTGGAAGCTAATATAGAATCCAATCTTTGGAGTAGATGAGAGTCTGTGATATATTAAGAAACTTGAAAATACATTCTGAATCTTTTCATGATTTTAAAGCATCCTATTTTGGGTTTTCAACAGATTTTATACAATTCGCTATAGAGAAAAGGATAAGGAAAAGAAATGGATTTTTCAACTCTGTCCAGCCACTGAAACAATTGTAGAAAATCTAAAGCCCGACACAGTTTATGAGTTCGGAGTGAAAGACAATGTAGAAGGTGGAATTTGGAGTAAAATTTTCAATCACAAGACTATTATTGGAAGTAAGTACCTGGAACTGTCTTAGTAAGCTTTCTGTAAGGTTTTTTTGGCCTCTAATGATCAAATTTTTAATTATGTATTAACTGTGTAATACATAATTACACAAATATTAACTGACTATACGCCAAGGTAATTCCCATCTTCCAGTATTTGAGAAAACACAAAAATAAATAGAATTTGTTGAGTATTGATATTTCAGACCCTTTTCATGAGTGTTTTTTTAAAATGATACTAACATTTGATGCCTGCATTGATAACAGTTCATTGGTCACTGTAGTGTTTTAAACGAATCCCTGACCTATGACTACCAACTTAGCTAAAAAACAAATAATGTTTGCAAATGTTCAGATGGAAAACTGGACCAGTTTTCACTGAGGCTTTAGGGGGTCCTAGGCTTTCTTCCTCTTATCCCTTCATTCGAAATCTTTACTGGAATCAATGTTTAAAATGATAGTAAATATAATATGCTTAAGTTAGAGCAGGACTTCTAGTTGTTTTCATAATATTATATAAAAATTGATTTAGAAGCAAGAAAAATGAAAATAATATCATTTTTCTCTTGTTTTTGTCAGGTATAAACAAAGTAAATGGGAAAATTCAAAGTACCTATGATCAAGGAAACACAGTGGTATGTACCAGGTTATTTTCAAGAATGTTTTTTAATAAATGTATTTGCATTGTATTTTTATTTAAATAAGGAAAGAGTCCTATTATTAGGAACTGAGACTGGATCGACTGATTAGCTGTGGATGGGGTGTTAAGTAAAGTACTTAAAGTATTTTAGGAATTAGTTTCTTTTTCAGAAAACAGAGGTAGAAGTATAAGACAAAAGCATCTCTAATTTGTTTAGAGCTCTGAAAGTCTGGTATTTAATATAGTTACTGTAGTACTTCAGTGTTCCAGATATTTTGAATTTATGCCTCTTCAAGAGCCCGTGGGTACGCGCTGCGCTTACATTGCTGCTGGTCGCACCTTCTCTCTATTTCTATCGCTTCCTCCTGAAAAGAGGAACCCTCCTCAAAATGGGAAAGCCTTGCTTTGTCTTTTTCAGGTGCACAGCCTCTGCTTAGTGCAGTAAATGTTTATACATTTTATGTGCCAGGCATTTCCCACCCTCCCCCCCAATCTAGTCACCTTTTTCTCTCTCACTTCAGAACCTCAGTCCCTTGTTCTTCTCTTTCCCTTCTCCTTTCAAAATCTGTACTCAGGAAGCATCCTAGCAGCTATGTGCTTGTAAATGTAAGCCATTGCTATGACCATCACAGAGTTGTTTGCATTTTAAATCACATGTCCAATTGCTAAGTGAAGGATGTCATGTCACTGAGTAAGTAAAGGAGGCACTTTGATGAAAAGAGTGGAATTTGGTCCTAGCTTTGGTACTAGGAATTGAAATTTTCAGCCACAGAAATATCCTGCAGTCAAGTAAACATGCGAAGACTATTCATGGTTGCAAAGCTATTCTATTCAATGTGTGCATGATGTATATGGATGGATATCCCTTTATGTCTAATTAAATAGTCTGCAGACTACTCTGCTGATCATGTAGCATTGTGGGAAGAAAGGTAGTACCTACCCCACAGGGATAAAAAAAATATGCTGAATTCTTTTTAGTGATAGAAAGTGGGTTTGGATAAAGTAGAGCTGACTGAGAAATAATCTTGCTAAGGTGAATGTTTCTGTGGTTTGAATTGGTAGAAAAGTGTGCATTCTAGAAAAACTATCAAATTATGATTATCGGATTACTATGATTACCCAAGAAAGTATAATTTTAATTGGTGGCACACCAATTAAATGATTTAGATCATTTAGAAAGCATGATCTAAACATGCTTTTACATATCGAATCAGTTTCTACTTTGTAGACACGTAAGTTAATTCTAATAGTTTTTTAATTGTAAATGATGCAACGGTGAACATTTATAATGTTCACATTTCTGATTATTTCCTTACAATAGATTCTTAGAATGGGGATTAACAGTTTAGATATTGAACATTTTTTAAACTTCCTAATATGTATGATCAAATTTCTTTCCAGAAAAGTTACACCAATTTGCCATGTTGCCAGCAGTGTACCAGAGTTTTCTCGCTATCAGACCCTGGTGATTAACATCATGTATTTACGTCACTAAATCCTGGCTAGTGTAATAGTGTGAAATGTTTTTAATCGTGGTTCTCTGCTTGCTGATAAAGCAGTACTTTCTTCACTTGTTCATTAGCCATTTGTAGTTTTAATTTAATGACCTTTGTCTCAGCTCTTGTTTATTGGGTGTCTCCTGGTGTTTCTATTGAATAGTTTAAAGGCATAGATGAAAGAACTTTGACCCTTTGTAATGTCATCTAGAAACATTCTCACATTTGTTATCAACTTTGTTATGAGAATTTTTGAAATAGCCAAGTCTTGAAATTTGCTTAATCAAATTGTCTTTTTCACTGTCATATCTTCAATTGCATTATATTTTAGAAAACCCTCCCCTATCCAGAGAGCAGATAAATATCCCCGCCCCACTTTCAGTTGTGTAAGTGGATTGATTTTGCTCTGTTCTATGTAGTAAAGTTCTGTAGTGATTAGATTGTAGATTTTTCCTAAATAATTGACCAGTTGGCCTTGTACCAAGTATTGATTTGTGCCACTCCTTAAGGTCCCTTTGGCCTTGTCTCTCTTAAATCCAGTCACAGGGATTCTCTTCTAGAACAATCCTCAGTCTTGTTGTGAATGGTTTCCTAGGAAGCATTTCTTATCTCCCAGCCTCTTAGTTGTCATGCCTTATTTTACATGTGACTCACTGATATCATTTGATCATATCCCAATAATTTGTATATTTTGGCAGGATATTTCATTTAGGTTGAAATACCCAGCAAGATTGGGAAAGATAGTTGACATTTTACTCCAAAGAACTTAATTTCTTTTTCACATCACAATAACCATGTCCAGAAGAACTGGGAAGAAACTTCCTGCATCTATTGACACAGAGCCAGACATTGTATCACTTCAAGCTGTGAGGCAGCGTACCCCCTAGCCAGGTCCCAGGAGATGTGGTCTGAAACTCTTGGTTATTTCCAAAGGAAAACTCGAATTAATTACAAAGTTATTTGAAGGCTTCTCTGTGAGGCTTTCTTCACTGTTACCTCCTGAAGGGCAGAAAAATATCTCACGAATTGTTTTTGAGGAGCTGGGGGACGTTGGAAAGACACCACTTGAGACGGCCTGGATCATCTTACGTGGCCACTTAGAATCGATTCTAAAAATTGATTTGATACTTTAGAGGAACATTTTAACCCAAATTAAGTCAATGTCAATCCAAATACTAACCCATCTCTTCTCTGAGGCTGATCTTAGAAGGCAATATTTCAAGAGATTTTACTTTTAGGGTTTTAAGCAAAAGACAAATTAAAAATGTTTTTATTCATATATACATACTTATATCTAAAACTTATGTGCAGCAAAAACTACTCAAAACCTTCTAAAAGAAGATATTTGACATGGGAAAAACAATTTGAACTTTAGGCTATCCATTTTTAAAAGATCAATACTATTTAGGTTAATAAATTGAATGTTGATAGATATTTTCAGCACCAAAGCATATGCTTTTATTATAATGTTCCATTGCTTCTCCAAAGCAGTGAATGATCCTGGTATTAATGCCTATGGCTTGGAGAAGTAAGTTAATGTAGTTTTAAAAATTCTGATTTGAGGACATGTTCATTGATTTTGAGAGAGGGGAAAGGAGAAAGAGAGAGAAACATGGATCAGTTGCTTCCTGTACACACCCTGACTGGGGATCCAACCCAAAACCTAGATATGTGTCCTGACCAGGAGTCGAACTGGCAAACTTTTGATGCAGGGGTATCCAAACTTTTGGCATCTCTGGGCCACACTGGAAGAAGAGTTGTCTTGGGTCACAAATTAAATACATAAACACTAACAACAACAAAAAAATCTCATAATGTTCTAATTAAATTTACAATTTTGTGTTGGGCCGCATTCACAGCCATCTCAGACCACATGCAGACCACGGGCCACAGGTTGGACACTCCTGGTACAGGATGATGCTCCAACCAACTTAGCCACACCAGCCTGGGTGATTTAATGTAATGTTAATCTCTTACAATAAAAGAGTTAAGTACAAAAAATTGAATGTCGACTACAGCCCCCATCTTAAGCACGTGGTTACTTTATATTGTAATTGACGTAGTGAGCACAGGTTCTGCTAGTACACCCGGGACGCTTGCCAGAGACATAGCAGGGGTCTCTTCTGTTTAGTTAGTGACTTTGCTCTATCAGCTGTAAAATACTTGCAACATTATCCCTGCTTATACCTCTAGAAAAATCAGAGAAAAGGCGTATGCATTAAAGAGAAGCATAATTCTTTCAATATAAATTGTATCACTCGAGACGCATGTAGTTGAAGAAAAAACACATTTTTCATAATTGTGCTGTTTTCTCTATGTTGAAAATCTAGAACATTTCTTATAGAGGTTAAATGTTTAATATTAGGTTTCATTGTATAAAAAAATAAAAACAATGGCTGAAAAGACCTAACTTTAATACATTATTTCTATAGTTTTTTTTTAAATTTAGTTATCCAATTAGTTCACCGAACAATAAATTTTTTAATTTTAATTTTTATTGTATTTTTCCATTACCGTTTAACCCCCATATGTCCCTCCCCCCTGCAATCACCACACTGTTGTCCATGTCCATGAGTCCTTTTCCTCTTCGGTTGATGCCTCCACCTGAACAGTCAATTTTGGAGGTGTGTAGCATTTATAAACCAAGATTTTAAAATAGAAGTTTAATTAATTAATCTCCTTAGGATCACTGTTCCCCTAAAATATGGTATCTATTTTCACCCTTAAATTCTTTCCATCAGAGACCCACCCATCTTTTTGAAAAGCCACATCTGTGTTGGCAAAAAGGAGCAATAGTGCCCATCTTTAGAGTGTAACCGTTGTTAAACAAATGAAGTGAATAGGGAGAATACCTCATGGTCTCCACCCACACTGTAATTCTGTACAGTAAATACATCAGCTGTCCTTTCATTATTAGCAATTATCGTCCCAAGCAAAAGCTTGAAAAATTTACATTTATGCCAACGATATTGCCAAAGGTGCGTGTCTGACTCCTCTGCAGCTTATCAGAAATATGAAGACTTTCGCAAGTAGAATGTCAGATTCACTTTTAAGCAGATGTTAGATTGAATCAGTAGGTTTCGTAACTTTCATTAGAACATTCCCCAAATGAATTAAAACCAGAATGCAACCTGCCCAAGTTCTTCTCATGTGGTTTGGCTCTTGAGCCGTTGAAATTTGATTGTGAGCAACACTTAGCCACTTTCCAAACGGACAGCTCCTCCTTATCTCAGGGCCTGAACATAAAGTTAAATTTACAGTGACCTCTTGATACCACAATAATACCAACTGGAAAAACCTGTAAAGAACAACCTGCAAAGTGGTATCCTGGTATCATCACTATTTCTATTAAAGCTAATTTTTAAAATAGTACCAGGAGGAAGTTAGGACAATGCAGTGGACGTGGAAGCCCCCATCCTGTGTGGCTACTACTCGCTGTGGTTGTTTCTGGATAAGCAGAGCCTTTGCCAAAACAGGACTGAAAACAGGCGGAGTTGGTCATGGGGCATTGCCTTTTACCACTTCGGGTCAATCTCTTCACTGAATCTTACCAACTGGATACTTAGCTACAGCGCCCAGAAAAATGGTCCAAGTGAATTTCCTTCCCGAGTCCGCCTGCTTAAGATAAAGCACAACCTGGGTTCTTAAGGGACAGAGTATCTCGAAACTCAGAAAAAAATAAAACAATGCATCTTTTATAAAGCAGGAGGGAAATATGCTTACTTCCTGGTATATGGTAAACTTTTAAAAAATAGTTGCTGAATGGAGGGATGAAGGTAGGAAGTGGTGATGGAGGTTTGCAGCAGGATTGGAGGTCAGCAAGCTGCAGAGAAAAGAGTCAACAAGGAATTGGCCTGAGAAAGAAAACTGGTCCCAGGGTGGTGTCTGTAAAGAGCAGTGTTTTGCTGAGGCCACACCAGCTAAACCGTGCAGCAGCATGTGGGACTTTCACTGCCTTGTTCCCTACCCCACGCTCTACACCAGCGACACTGAGATTCCTACACACATTGATAAATGTTCATAACAGTAAGTCTGGGATGGCAGGTTACTGGTACCTTTAAAAACAAACAAACAAGCAAAAACACACTGGCTCTGGCTGGTGTGGTGCAGTGGATTGAGTGCCAGCCTGTGAACCAAGGGGTCTCTGGTTCGATTCCCAGTCAGAGCACATGCCTGGGTTGCAGGCCAGGTCCCCAGTAGGGGGCGTGTGAGAGGTAACTACACATTGATGTTGCTCTCCCTCTCTTTCTCCCTCCTTTCCTTTCTCGCTAAAAATAAATAAAATCTTTTTTAAAATTTTAAAATAAATTAAAATTAAAAAATAAAAATAAACACTGTATATGAAACAATTTAATTAAAATTGGGTTGTAATTAAACACTGTTAACTTGGAAATTATCACAATATTTCATTTTCCAATGAGTCTAGGTAACAGATATTTCCCTACACTTTTATAAGAAAACACAGGGAAAGGATTCACAGTGTGTATTTCTTCTTGGGAATTTTAGAGCCTTCAACGTAGACATTTTGGGCAGAGGGACCTTCCTGATGCCCTTCAGAAACCTGCTTACAGAGATGCAGCCGCTTGCTCATTGGTCCGGTCTTGGTGCATCTGTGGATTGCAGATTAGGCCAGAGACTAATTAGAGGTCTAAAAAGAATTGGATTCTGCAGCTAAATGGTTTCCTTCTTTTTGGCAGCACATACTGTACATATAGTCTTGCCATCATCTTAGAACATGGCTCTGTACTCAAGTAAGAACATGAAGAGAAACTTTGTTCCATTAATGTGAAGAGTGAAATATTTTCCATTTGTCCTTGTAAAAAATTGTTTGTTTAAAGCAAATCATAATAGCAAAATAATTGAAGATTGGCATAATGCAATTCAAAGGCTCAACACAACAGCATGTAGGCTTTTCTGCTATAACGTGTCTCTGAAAAACGTCACATTCAGCAAAATGGGCACTGAATACAGTAGAAGAAAACATTCAAAAATCTTTGGAACTGGAGTCACAAACTTAACAAAATGATGATTAGTACCTGTAAAGATGGTGTGGTTTCTGTGGCAAGTGGCTCCCACGTGACTGGAGGTTGCCACGGCAGGCACCTGAAATTCTGAGAAATGACGGAGGCCGTGGACTGTCGGCCCCTTTGCCGGAGCAGCGCTGGTGGGAGTAAGGTGGAAGCGTGAGGCTGCTCCCCGGGTCTAACCGTCCTTGTCTGGGGAAGCATCCTGGGTGCAAGGGCTCATATTTTATTCTCTTATAAAAACAGGTGACAGAAATCCTGCTGCCAGAGCAACATCAAAGCTGAGGACTTTTTTTTCTTTGCTGCTGAAGATTATACTTCTTTTCCTACTTTTCCCTTCCCCTTGCCTGGGAAAAATCATGTGCAAATGATAGTTCTATATTTATATCATTCTCTTTACCAATAGTGTATGAACTATGCAGTATGGAAGCTGAACAGACTGTTGATTAAAATAACTTTTTCTAATTATGAATGAAATTCACCTACATAAAGAATTTAGAAAATAGAGAAAGGTATACAAAATAAAATTAATATCAGCTTCTAAAAGTAACTACTGTTAAAAAAGACTATGATCTATTCCCCTCTAACCTTTTGTCTATACATATTATAAAATTAGGTTATGTTGTGGATATTAATTTGTATTCTCTGTATTATGCATATTTTTCTACTTTATTAAATAGATATAAAAAATTTGAACCATAAGTTATATAATAAAACCTCTGCTTTTGGATAACAAGGTTGTTTTACATTTGGAAATCATTGACCTTATACATAAAAGATTATTTCTATCTTTGATTAATTGCTTAGGCTAGGTTGCTAGGCATCTTAATCCATTAGCGCTACTATAACAAAAATACCATAGACTGGATGGCTTAAACAGTAAACATTTCTTTCTCATAGTTCTGGAGCTTTAGAAAGCCAAGCTCAAGGCACCAGCAGATCTGGTACTTGGTGAGAGCTTCCTTCCTGGCTCCCGGCCAGCCGTCTTCTCGCTGTGTCTTCACAGGGTAGAAGGGTGGAGGGAGCTCTCTGGGGTCTTTTTTATAAGGGCACTAATTCCATTTCTGAGGGCTCCACCCTCATGACCTAATCACTCCTCAAATGCCCCACCTCCTAATGCCATCACATTGGGGATTAAGTTTTAACATGTGAATTGGTAGGAGGGCATGGCATTCAGTCTATAGCACTGGGTCAATAAGTATAGATGCTCCTTTTTTAAAAAAATAATTTGGTAGTAGTAAGCTTTTATTTATTTTAAAAATAAAAATCTTAATACAAAGAGAAAAATAGTCATCCATAAACTTGGTATTGTGGCCCTTCTATCATAGGAATATCATTTGTTAATATGGTAACATGTTAGTCTCTTACTTACAATTCTGTTGTAAGTATCTCATTCAGCACATCCTGAATGAATTGTCAGCAGGTCTAGTAGATCTTGTGTATCTGTATTATGTATGCACTTTAAATCAAGCATCAAGAAATCAATGTCATGTTTGCCTCTTTAACTCAATCTAATTTTTCTCTACATAATTTGCTGCCTTTCTTTTACCTTGTTCCCATGTCTCTCCCATGGCTGTCTTATCCTTGGCTCACAGTTCTGTCTGCTGATGCTATACCTGTCCCTAGTTCAAGTAGTTCTATGATTTCATAACTTCCTGAGGGACATCTGAGGTAATTTGGGAGAAGGGGAAATGTACAGTGTTCTGAGAACTGCTTTTCTAATTCTGAGGTCCTCTGTGCATAAATATGTACAGGATGGTTAAGAGTACAGACCTGGGAAATAGAAATGTCTGGATCTGATTCCCAGCTCTACCTTCTTGGGCAAGGAAATACGTGGCATCAGGAGCTCACGGTGATTGAGTTGCGTGTAGCCGCAGCAGCAGCAGCAATTGGATACACTCAAACAATTGGTGTTGTTCGGTTTGGAAAGATAATATGTAGCATAACGTCTATTTGAGAGGGAATGTAAAGAGAATTTGGGTCACATCTGAAATGAAGTGAAAATAGACTAGTATTCAATACAGAAGATTTTCTTCCCTTCCATTGCAGTTTCTAAGTAAACTAGTAGGAGTTTTGAAGACACTGCTTCTGTTAAATCTTTGGACATTTACAGGAAAAACAAAGCGAGTCCAATAAAATAGAAGCAGACATATATGTACTAAGATCTTTCCAGCAAGCGTTAAACCAGTTGTCACAGGAGACTACACTGAAGACAAGAAAGGGCTACTTTCAGTTTTTTGATTTATTATTTTTAAAAAGTTAGCACTGAAAAGCTGACTCTCTTCCTCTCTTTTCAGCCAGCATATGTCCCAAGGAAGCTGATCCCAATAACAATCATCAAGCAAGGTAATTTTCATGAGTCTGCTCTGGATATGTATTTAGAACTATGTATACAATATGTACAGGGTCGGGCAGAAGTAACACCTACTTGAGTGTAGTTGGTGGGATAATAATACGGGTGTAATAATTTATAGTTTTATTTTGAACATTTTACCTAAAATGTCATATGGTGTGCTTGAGTATGATATTGTTAGGTTACAGAATTACATGCTTATAATTTTGTAATTTAATAAAGGGCGTTACTTGTGCCAGACCCTATATATATTTTTTTCCTCACCTGAGGATATGTTTATTAATGAGAGAGAAACATCAATGTTTCCCTAAACGTTCATCTGTTGCCTCCCATACATGCCTAGATTGGGGGATCGAACCCACAACTTAGGCGTGTGCCCTGACAGGGAATAGAACCCGAAACCTTTTGGTGGACAGGATGACACTCCAACCAACTGAGCCACCTGGCCAGCGCTAGAATTATTTTTAGTATACTTTTCAACTGAGATAATTAATACTGCCCATATCTTCTCAACTTTTCTGATTATTGTTTTTCAGAAAAAAAGTTTGAAGAAATCAGCATAGTCTAGTAAATTAGAAGTTAATAGGTAATTTTGGCTCTTGTACTAATAAGCCAAATCATGGCAAGTCACACTGGCTATACAACTAGGGACAAAGCAATCATAAGTATTCAATTTTAAAAAGTCAGTTAAATATGTGTGGCTTATTTAGTGGTAAGTTAGCATACATGAAGGAAATCATTAATAGGATATTTGAGTTCATGAAATAAAAACTATTTAGTGGTCATTTTAGGGAAAGTTAAGACACCCTGGCTTTAAGAATTATAATGTCTTATTTCATTTCCTCATTTGGTTGTTTTTATTTTGACTTTCAGTTTTTCTAATTATCGAACTGACTTTATTATGTCCAGAAAGTTTCATGGTGGAAGAGATTGGGCACTTAAAATTGTTCTTCATTTTAAGAAAATAATGTCCCATGTACTCTGAAAACAGGGTCAATTGGTATTGGAATTGTCCAAGGATTCTTTGCTTTGAGATTGTACATTTTCTCACTTTGTGCTAGTTCTTTAACTTGAGTAGGCTGCCGGGAGTGGGGATCAGAAAAGACATTTTCAGCTCATTAGAACAGAACACTTTCTGTGAGAGGGATGGCCTTTCGTTACTCACAGGGATGGTGCTGAGATGTGCCTTCCAGCCCTTTCGCTGGCGGTGTGGTCGACCCAATGAGTTCTTTCTATTCATTGAAGTTAGACCAGGGCTTCCTCAGTGCAGTTAACTTCACATTGTCAGCTTCTTACTGCCTTCTGACTATTTCCCGCCCCCACCCCCCAACTGCCATGATCTTTCTGTATTTCAACAGTGATTCAGAATGTTACTCACAGGGCTTCCACAAAATCCCCGGATAAATCTCCCACTGGAGGAACAATACTGGGTAAGTCGTCTTGAACTCTATACTTAAGATTAAGAAAGTCAGGCTATTTTTTAAATAATAGGGCCTTTATGGAATTGTGCACTGTGAGTAGGTCTATTAAACTGATGTTGGTTCGTTTCATTTCAACGTTTAGAATCCTGGCTGTGTTTTCTCCAGGCCAGGAGCCGAGAGATGCCAGCTCTATCCCAGTGCGTTAGAGAAACGACTCTAGCTTGTGCCTAGTGGGAATGAGGCACCCATCCTCCCTACCCCTCAGGGTTGTTGCAGTTATGAGGGAATTTTTGTCATATTGAACTTCTCTTTTAAAAATTATTATTAATAATGGTGTTCTTTGTTCACCACATACCCTAAGCATCCATTTTATAATTTTTTGCATCCATGGGTTAAAAGCCAGAGGATTCTGGTAGTTCAGTTCTGAATAGCTATACTTCATAGTTACTAGTATCTGGCACACTGAGCTTTATTTTATGTCATGATGCATTCTCTTCCTCTCATCTTTTACTCTCTTTCCTCGCAGTCCACCTTGTTATTCCTGGCCTTAATGAAACTACTGTAAAACTTCCTACATCCATAATGTTTGAGATTTCAGATGCAATCAAGACACAATTAGGTAAGCAGCAAAGTCCTACTATTGAACTTTTCAGTGACCGTTACTAGCACTGATATTCTTAGAATATCCTAGGAATCTAGAAAATGAGCTATTTGGGCTCTCAAAGTAAAAGTAAGGGACAGGCATATGTATTGTTGATGGGAATGTAAAGTGGTAAAGCTGTAATGGAAATAGCATGACCATTCCTCAAAAAATTAAAAATAGAATTACCATAGGATCCAGCAATTACTTCTGGGTATGTAACCAAAAGGATTGGAAAAAAGTTCTCAAAGAGATACTTGTACACCCATGTTTGTAGTGCTGTTGTTCACAGTGACTAAAATCTGGAAGCAACTCAAGGGCCTGACGGATGAATGGATAAGCAAAATGTGGTTTATACACGCAATGGAATATTATTCAGCCTTTAAAAGGAAGGAAATCCTGACATATGCTGCAATGTCAGTGAACCTTGAGGATATCATACTAAGCAAAATAAGCCAATTACAAAAAGACCAATACTGCGTGAATGACGGTTGCAAAGGACTGGAGGGAGGAGAGGGATGTGGAGTTAGTGTTTAATGGCACCGAATTTCAGTTTTATTAGGTGGTAAGAGTTCTGGAGATGGATAGTGGTGATGTTCACACAACATTATGAATATATTTGATACTACAGAGCTTTACATTTTAAAATGGTTAGGACCATAAATTTATGTTATGCATATTTTACCACAATTAAAAAATTGGAAAAAAAATAGGGAAGATTTTTTTCCCATAGAAGCTGGAAAATTTCTTCTCCAGAGAAGCTGAAGTATTAAAGTTATTAAATCACATTCTATAGGAAAATAGTCATTTTATATAAAAGAATAAATGAATTTACATTTACAAGAGGATGAACATTGATCAAATTAGTGAAAATACACACAATTAGGTAGGTACAATTTTCAAATAGAGTAATTGTTGTAAGTTATACTTAGTATGCTATTAAGGGATGGCAAGATACTTTCAATAAGAACTGATGTAAAAGTAGGACTGTTAGCATCATCACTGACCTGAGATTGCTAGGGCTTCCTACTTCTAGAAAAAACCCAACATGATTTCAGTGTTTAACAAACATAGAATGTAACAATTTGAAGGGGAAAAACAGCCATACCTTTTGAAAGGAGCACAGGGAATAATTGCAGTGGTCACTGAGCTATTAGTTCCTGCATTTGAGTGGCAGATTAATTCTGTCTGTAGCAGAGCACCTCAGACTCAATCAAGCATCAGACACCCCCGAGGGCCCGTGAACACACAGGGTGCTAGGCCCACCCCAGACTTCCCGATTCAGTAGGTCTGGGGTGGGACTGAGGATTGGCTTTTCTTAGTCAGTGGTACGGATACTGCTAGTCTGGGAACCATGGTTTGAGAACCACCCCTCTCAAGTTTCTGGAGACTGTCTTGAGCTATTGATAAATATGGAAGGAGATGGTGTGATGCAATAGAAATTGAACACGACTTAGAAATGCAGAACATTTTCCCTAAAGCCAACCCTAGCTAAGAACTGCAGCACTCACATAATTGAACTGGGAGCATTCAGTCAGCAGATACTTCCCAAGCCCTGCTCTGTGCCAGAGAGCAAGTTGCTGGGGACTGTCCTGTTGAGTTACACAGTCACGGGACCTGCCCACACTGGGACCTCAGAGTTACGTTCCCTTGTTGGAGACCTGACTGTTTGCCTCTTTGATGGTAGGCAATCAGACTGTAACTGTTTTAAAAGATGGGAACTCTTAAATTTCCTGAGTCGTTAATTTTGAGAACTTCCTGGAAGGAGGAACAAAGCTTTAAGTGGGCAGAAGGACACTAAATAGGTGGACTATTAGACTTACAATTTTAGAAAAATCTTCAAAGCTTATGCATCACCATTTACTTAAGTTGTGAAAATAGTTGCCAATAAATCTTCGAGATTTTGTGCCACCCTCACATTTTTACTGTAAAATACTCATTACTCTTAGTCCTAGTGTGAGTTACCTCCAAGAACGTAGACAAGTGAGTCGAGGCTTCTTATCCTTACTGTGTACATCAGACTTGATCAACAAGCTTTGAACTACAAAACCCTGTGACTCCACTCTACAGCATCCATGTGCTGTGCTAAATGCCAGGAAGTTTCCAAATGAAATGCCTTCATGAACCTGTGTTTGGCACCAGAGCTCAGGCCTTTTGCACTCACCAGGTCTCTGTCTGGAGCCTGCATATTGCCTTGTCCCGCACCTAGGAAACATTTGTTCCGAAAGAGGGAGGGAAAAAGCCAATCTCTTATTGATTTGGTCCCTAATCTGTCTGTCAAAACTATAAAACCCAGGATTTGTGAAGGAGACTGAAAATGGCAGGGTTTTTTTTTTTTTTTTTTTTACCAGACCACTGCTGTCAGTTTTGAATTAGAAGATGTTTTATTCCCTAGTCCTTAGTTTTGAGTGATATTCCCAATCCCCTGCCCCCTTTTTTTAGAGATTAAACAGTGGGTTTTTGTACTTTGTTTAATTTTATTTTTCTGATATAATTTACTAAATCTTCAGGATTGTGATTTTAATAGAGAACATGCTATGCAAATACTTAAATATCCTTTTTAACTTGTATTTCTGGGAAAACACCTGTCAAATTTAACACCGACGAGTTTCTGACATGTTGAACAGATTGATAGGCAGTATGTTTGAAAATGTCCAGTGACTTCATCAAATGTACCATCTTAACAGGCTGTGTTTAAAAATCATATTTTAAATTTACTGTATCTTTAATGTGATCATCATTCTTTATACTAACAAGGGAGAAATAAACTTTCCTGGATTTATTTATCACCACAATTTAGAAAAGCCCTATTTTTAATGAGGTAAATCCTAAAAATAATATCCTCATTCCAGTAGGGCCCATCATGGGACATCAAGAAATTATTAGCCTTTGTTCTAAGTACATATGGTGTGAATAATGAGAGAAATAAACAAGAAAGCCCGTTTACACCCACATCTCCCAGGGATATACACAAAGGGTTTGCCAAAGCCAAGACTTAGCGTGCCAAAAAGTAAACAACAGTGTTGAAAAAAAGTACAGAAGAATCAGACAGGAAGAAGAATTTCCTGGGTTGTAGGTCATTCTGATTGCGTGTTGCTCCACTATTGCCAAGGCTGCACTTGTGCAGAGATGGTGTAGGTGAGGGCTCGGGTTGATAGGAAACAAAGAGCCCGCCTTTAAACATTTCTCCATCTACCAGTGTCTCTGTTCATGAAGTACAATACTTAAAAATACAATATGTCTTTGTAAGAAATTAATGATGTGTAAAGAATACAAATTCTCTCTTGAGAAGGCAGTTTACCTTTTTTTCCTTTTTCAGCCTAATTTTAAATTAAGGTGATTACCAGCTAAGGGCATGTTTAGACTATAAGAAGCTAAAGCCAAGTGATTTAGAGCATTGCATAGAAGTCTAGGATCAGGAAGTTAAAAGTAAATTATTAAGTAAGTAAGTAAATAAATAGTCCTGGTCAGCCAGGCAACCACCAAGAACGTAGGATATCACTCAGGAAGGAGATTAGCAAATGTGTCCTAAAGGATTCGAGGACACTGAAAAAGAAGAGACCGTTCAAGAAAAACCTCATAACCTTACATTTGGGAAAAAACAAACAAAAAACAACCACTTTCCTATGGTACATGCTAAAAATAACAGAAACGAGCTTGCTAATAAAAACATGTTATGTGAATTTTTTTCTTTTTAACAATCACAGTGGTTCTAATAAAAAACTATAACTACAAAAAAAAAAGGAAAAAAGGTTGAGCCAATTTAGAAATTTTAAAAATAGAATTTTTTATAAAACTATACTGGATCTGTGTTTTTAGTGAGTTATTCCAGAACTAGAGTCCCTTCTCTCTATGCCCTGCTAAATTAATTTGAAAAAAAGTCTTAAACATTTCTGTTGTGCAAACATGCTGTGCAACTTGATGTGCCCATGCACCCGAAACACACTTGGCTGTTAGATACGGCCAAGTAGGTGGCACATGGGACACCTGTTTGCAGCATTTTAAATCACTCCCCAAAATAATTAGCTGTAGGTAGAAATCTACTGAACACTTCTCTAATGCATGTTAAACATTGATTGGCTTCTGTTAACATTGTGAAAGGGATGACCTTGTCTGTCACAAGTAAATAAATGTCTTATGCCCTTGTCAACTGAAAAGAAGAAAATGGTCTTTACAACAGAGAAGTGAACCACAAAAGATGTCCATGTCTGCATCCTCAAAGAGCTTTGAGAGCACAAGGTAGATTAGCAGTTCTCAAAGGGAGCAACTTTGTCTCCCAGGGGGTATTCAGCAATGTCCAAATGGAGACATTTTCGGTTGCCACAGCCATGGATGGGCTCCTGGAATCCAGTGGGTAGAGGCCAGAGGTGCCACTAAGCACCCTGCAACCAAGAACAGGCCCCACAACGGGAAATTCTCCAGCCTGAAGTGTCCATAGTGCCAAAGCTGAGAAACCCAAGAAGTTTCTGTATAGCCTCGGGTCTCTAAAAAATCCCTCCAGTTATAATCAGTTCAAGGTGACATGATCAGGGTATCACAAAGATGAATGAATCCTTTCGTGCTACTGGACTATTTCAAAATATTACAAGTAGGTCATTGATTTTGGGTGCAAAATAGCTGAATCAAGTTAATCCTTGGTGCATTTTTTAAATGGGGAATGTCTTAATCACTGGGAATCTCTGATATAGAAATGTACTTTCTTTGAAAAAGAATACCTAAATTTTAGAAAGAATTTCCTAAAGAGTTGTCTGAAGAGGGGAAAAATGGGGAAAATTTTATTTTATTCTTTACTCTGAATCCCCACAGTAACCAAAACAAAGGTCTTTGTTAACATGTGGCTCAAATAAATTAGTTTATTTGCCACAAATATTGTCAAATAATTTTGTTTCCCATGTGTGTTATTTGTGCTTTTCTAAAACTTCAATGTCATAACCTATTACATGTTTCACTATGCATAGTAATGGAAATTTTCTATTCATTGATTTTTTTTTAATTAGGGATACTTGAATATAAAATTCCAGTGAGTATTTGCAATACAACATAACCTTCCAGAAACTCTATGAATCAGAATGACCTGAGAGTTATCCAAGTATTGGGTTGTGATTTTTTTTCTTCATTCCAATGCCAACTTAGATCTTAAAGAATTACTGAGGGTTAACAGGAAGGAACTCTTAAGACTGTCATCTATTCATGCTAATCCCTTGTAGAAATGCACAATAAATTTGTTGACCACCTGGTGGGAAGGGATAAGAGCAGAATAGATTTCTGGAAATAGTCTGCTATTTAATTATGTTTTGAATGAATTGTGTTTGGGCACTGTGTTACAGGAAGTGAGGCAAATTGCTTGTTCTCTGACTACTTTTTTTTTTTTTTTTTTTTTAGCTAAGAATGAAACCTTGGCATTACCAGCTGAATCTAAAACACCAAAGGTAGAAAAAATCCCAGCACAGCCCATAACAGGTAATGAGATCTTTGTGTCATTAACTTTGAGAGGATAAGTATTATTTTTTTCAAATGACAAATGATTGACAAGCCTGTGTGTTTTTTCAGTGAAGAACCAGTAGGAAATTGATTTTGATCATAAACACAAAACAATAGGTGATTCTAAGTTCTTAATTTAATGTTTGGAAAAAATAAAAGATGCAGAATAAACTGTCGAATCATCTAACTGCTATGTAATATGGAAACTATTGTTACCTTAATATTCTGAATTTTTTTTTCATTTATTTTTAGAGAGAGGGGAAGGGAGGGGGAAAGAGAAGGAGAGAAACATCAATGTGCCAGAGAAACATCAATTGGTTGCCTCTCATATGCCCCAGCTGGGAACCTGGCCTGCAACCCAGGCATGTGCCCTGCCTGGGAATTGAACTGGTGACCTTTCAGTTTGCAGGCTGGTGCTCAGTCCACTGGGCCACACCAGCCAGGCTGAAATATTTTCATACTAAAAAGTAATACCTGGTTTTGGTGCTTGCTTTTTATCTAAAGACATGAGAACATTTTTCATTTCTTCATTTTCTCAAGGCAGACGGTTGAGTGGAATGCCAATATCCTTCTCAAATCCATAGCTTAAGATATATATAAATTTAGTAACAATATCCTCAGAGGATTAACAATCCTAATACAGACAATATATAATAGTTCATTAAAGATACTTTAAAGAATAAATATGGGATGCATTTTCCCCAGTTTAGCAGCCATTACTAACAAACATTCAGCATTTCTTCTGTGAATGAAGTGCCCAAGTCCAGCCCACTGGGGACACATTATTCTCTGAACTACAGAGTTTTTGCCAGAGAGACACCACCTTGTCTAGGACTCAGCAAAGTGAACATCTGGCAAAAATTTCCCCAAATCCACTTTTATCAAAGTAACTGCAATCTAAAGTAATTTTTTTAATCCATAAAATTGCCATAAATTGAAGTATTAGTGATATTTACCTTGTACTAAACTCTGGAACTCATAACTGTTCCAGAGAAGATAAAGATCGGTGGTGAAATAAAATAACTTGATTTTAAGAAACCAGTGCAGGTAGGGATGTTTCTGATAAAGCAAGAAGTGTGTGGTTCTGCCTAAAGGAGAGAGGTGGACCTTCCACCCCTCACCTTCATGGGAGTTGGGAAAGAGGTAAAAGCTATTCAAGATGCCAAAATAATCTATGTGAATGAAATTCCTGGGTAGTTTTCTGATTTCAATATAATTGTTCAACACCAATAAAAACATAGGCAGGACCCAGTGGATGAGTCCAGCTTCTTTTCTGCCCCAAAGATCCTACCCGATTATACTTCTTCTCCTGGCACAGTGTCTCATGGGAGAGTCTACAGATTTTTTAGTTCTCTGCCAAACTGACCTCAGAATTTTCCACGTCAGAAACACTTAGTCAAACACCATAACTTGTTATTCAGTGTTATTGTGTTATCACACGTCCTTACCCTGCAAAAAATTCTAGAATTGTCTAGCTCACAATTCGTTCCAGATCTCAGTGATCCTGGATTTCACTTCTTAAAAACTGTTTAGCTGAGGTTGTCTTTGCCTTTGATATAGCACTTGGAACAACCTTGTGGCTGAGCTTTTGAATCCTTTATGAATCCTTATTTCAGTGCAGTTACAGCCTTTGCATGTTGACTGCAGTTGGAAAGAGAGAGATAATATAATGTAATAGTTCTAAATAAATCTGGGTCATTGCTTTATTTCTCCATCAGTTCATTTATTTAATAAACATTTATCATGTGCCAGCTTACTATATCTCAGACATTGTGCTAAGCCCTGAAGATAAAGAGAAAGAAAAGGCAGATAAATAAAAAATTATGATTAATCTGCTAAGTGCTTTCATGGAGATCAGTTCAGTGTGCTTTTTGTAATACGTGGGAAATGGACCCGACCGGAAAGGAAAGCCTGGGAGCGATGTCAGATCAGGCCCCTGGAGCAAGCCAGGGAGTCCTTAACAGACGGAACTTGAAAAGTAATGAACTAGGTGTCAGTTGTAAATTCTCAAGGACAGCAAGTGTCTTATGGTCTTTGGTTGTTTCATAATTTTATCTTAATTTGTAAAGTTGTCTTTTTTTACCTTCCAGTGTCTCCTGAATCAATTCCAAGAACTACTAAACCCACTGTATCTAGTGCCTTAGACATTTCAGAAACAGTACTGGGTAATTCTAAGAAGTTTCTTTCTAAAACAAACAAAACCCTCCCAATACTCACAGAAAACAAAAGTAATCCAATACCTTACACTTCTCCTCTTCTCTCCCCTCCTTGCCAGCAGTAGTTAATCTTCCTATTTCCTGGGCCAATTTCATTAAAGAGTTAGCAACATGCCTTGATCCTGGTGAATGACATTTAGGCAGCTCTGGAGGCCAGATGCTAAGTGCACACCCTTTCACCAGTCTCTTGGGTTGTACAGAAAAACAGAATGCCAGCCTTTTAACCCAGAAAGCTTGGAAAAGTGGCGGAAACCTGGAAGTCTTGGCTATGTCTGTGCTTTCTGCTTTGATTGGCTTTCCAAGCCTTGTATGTACTAAACATGAGGAGAATCCCCCAAAATGTCATGCTTTCTAATAAGAATTTTACGTCATGAATGTTAGCTGCTTCTTGGCCCAAGAGATTCTTACTTGCTTTGTTCTCTTCTGAAGAAAAGGAGCGGCACATATTTTGTTCTGTACTTGTGATGTTGATCGTCCGTGCCACACCATGGCCCTTTGAGAGTGTACCTTTGATCTTGAACAGCTATGTAAAATTTTTCCGGGGAAAGCCAGCTATTTCCATGACAGGCATCAGCTGCCCAATGCACACTCTGTTTCAAGCATGTATCACATGATCATGGTTAAGCCACTATGTCAAATCCTGATTCGTACAGTTGCTAACTGAACTCTTCTTTATTGCAGTTCCCAGCGAAAAGACCCCGGAAAGATTCCAAACTATTCTAAAACCTAGGCTTGAATTACCACTGAGCACTCTAGGTAAAAATTATTAAACACTGCTACTTATTATTACCTTGGAAATTTTATGCATGTTTGAAAGAAGTCCTTAGCCTAATTTATTCAAATTTGTCTCCTCACAGGAAAGAAGAGACACTTGGCTAGGCTTAAAACCATAAGCTCCCCAACACCAAGCTTTTAAATGTTATAAAAATCTTTGTTCTATAATTTAGGTCTTAAAGAGTCTTTCTCTATAACAAATCCTTCCATTGTTTTTCTTTTTGGTAGTCGCATTTTGATGTTATATTTGATTCTTTTAATTCAAAATTATCATGTTGCTATATAAATTGTTTTCTATATTTTCTCTAAATATCTTTTATTCAATTCTCTTCACAGAGAAAATATATGTATAATTTATGAAGACTCTTTCTTAGAATTCTTCAAATTTCTTTCTGAGCACAATATCAATAAAGTTGTTGGTTGGGATGAGCTTAAATATAAAGCCATGTAGCCACCAAAATTCTATTTTTAATAGTTAGTAGATGGACATTTTTTTTTAGTTCAGATGTATTTGGTGCTTAATATGAGTCTAAATGAAATATATCTAAGAGCACACACACAGCTGAAGAAATTAGAAAACTAATAAAAATGAAAGGAAGAACTCAAAATCTTCAATTATAGTGGCTTGATTACTTTTTTAAAGTTTTATTATATTGTTCAGTATTGAAACACAGGATTAAGAAATATAAACAGTCTCTTACTTAACATGAGTAATTTGCCTTTTTGTGATTGTTTTAGCAAGATCTTTTCTCTTTTACTTGCACCTCAAGTCATAACATTTCTTATGTGTTTCTTTACAGCTCCGAAAAGACTTCCAGAATTTCCTCAGGCAAAAACACCCTTCCTTTTTGAGAAACCTGGGGGCACCTGGGGTAATAACAGCATCCAAAATCTGGCTTTAAGGCGTGGGTGGTGACTGCTTAATTCTGGAGAACACATTTACTGGGTCCCATCTCGGCAAATCTTGATGAACTGACCAATTTCATTAACTTGGACAAACAAGTGGTTGCAAAAACAAAACCCTATTTGTCTGATTGGATTTTCTATAAATTTAGTAACGATCATAAATCTGTTAACTCTACATATCTCATTAAGGTAGTTTTTTGTCCTCAAAAATGTTGAGAATGTGATGCCAAACTCTGGTCTCTCTCTAGTCAGGAATCGCTCTTGGGATGGGCACATACTGATTTCTTTTTGATAGATGATGGATTTTGATTGGATCGGCATGTGCTTTCATTGCAAGGTTCTGGTAGCCAGCCACACCAGCAACCTGTTTCTGTTTCTTTGTCCTCTCCCCAAAATCTTTAGCAGATTCCCTTTCTTTTTGCTGTAGCTTCAAGTGAAAAGCCATGGACTGTACCTATAACTAAAACATCTGAAGATTCCAAATTTCTACCGCCTCAAACTGGTAATTGCATTCTTTTTAAAAAATAGATTGGTACAACAGTATTGACTAACTTCTTGTTTTTATTTTTATAGGTTCCTTAGTTGATTATCAATATGCTTTGTAGTAAATGGTAAAGCTATAAATCATTCCTGATACTTAAATTAATCTCAATTGTTTCCCTCAGTACAAAAGTAAAATGTTTTTTCATTTGTTTTAAAGATCTCTACTTTAACATCTGGATATCTAATTAGAACTTTGGCTAGCAGATGAACTATGCATTGGCTCAATGACTTTCTAGAGATCTCTTTAGTGATGTGAGAGCAGTAACAAAAATAAGAAGCATCGTCACGGGTCTGATTTAACAGATAAATTTGTTTCCCTTGCAGATAGATAATTTGCTTCTTTTTCAGCAATGAATTTTTTTTTAATGGCAATTATTGCTATTTATTGAGCACCTTTTATGTGCCAAATGTGGTACCGGATACCTGGAAGTGAGCTGTATGCCTTGGGGCCCAGGAGACAGTGACAGGACATTGCATTCAGGGTCCAACTTTTCGAAAGGCTTCCAAGCCCTTACGTATCCTCAAGTCAACCGAGCCTGCTGATGGAAGTCAGCAGGTCTAGCTGAGTGGGGCAGGGAGGCGACTCCAGTGCCCCTCAGACCACACCTTGCGTTCGTCAACAATGGACATTTGAGAGCCTACTATGTGCAAGATATTACTGCTAAATCCTAAAACCTATCAGCATACCGTGATATAGAGGGAAGATCACAGGTCTTGGCATTAATACTGGACTTTGTTTCCATTTCTGGCTTTCCCACTAATTATATACTCTAGCTATTTTCTCTACTGTTCTGGGTCTTAGTTTGCTCTTTTTGTAAATTGTGGCAATTGGCTTTTTTGTCCTGAGAATTCTTGTGTTCCACCACTAAAACTGATTAAG
>PVJI01022722.1:0-24781 GCA_004026765.1 Micronycteris hirsuta
TTCAATGTCATTAAATATTTCACCTTCACTTCTAAGCTCCTCTCTTGTTTTGACCGAATATTCATTCTCATTCTATAATATACGAAGTGCCACTGATGGATACTGTTCTTATCTTTGCATTTCCTTTTTCTTTTCCTCCAAACGACCTCTACAAGTGTATATTATACTTACTTCAGTGTTAACATGCTTGTCAGTTCACGTTATTTTTGTTCTCTGCTTCCTATAATATGTTTCAAACTTTTCTCACTTGGTTTTCTTTCCTGCAAACCAAATGTAGTTTCTTTTATGAGAAGATAGCCGAATATGGTGGAATAAAAATAGCTAATACTTAAGAGGATTTTTTTTAGCTTATACTGGCATTGGGATAAGTGCTTGACATATATCACCTCATTTCATTCACACAGTTATTAGATAAATTTGGTACTGCTTCCATCTCCATTTTATAGTTCTAAAATTGAGAATTTTAAAATACAATTAATAGGCCAAAACATTGCATAGGGTGGAAAGTGGGCATGTCAGGATTTGAGTACGGGCTCATGAGGTGCTGAAGCCCGAGTTGAACCACTGGTGGTAGTTGAAAATGAAGACCTGGCTTTCTGCTGCGGTCCAGCTAGGCAGCATGTTCTTGAGTGAGTTACTCAAACAAAGTCTCTGCATTTCAGTTTAGCTACCTTTGTTTAAAATACAGAGTATTTTTATAGGTTATGTATTTATTTAGAGTGCTACTATATGCCAAAACCTGTGCTATAAATGGAAGGTATAACGATGAGTAAAATATTATTCATTAATGACATTAGAAAATAATGATAACATAGTATCATACAATCATGTATATATTGAATGAATCCACAGACAAGCTCTGCCGAATAGACTCCATATTTTAGGGATGTGAACACACACACATTACTAATGCATATGTAAAGACTAAGGGTGGCAAAGAACGGGTCCCATAGCGTCAGGAGCCTCTATGTGTTTACCTTCCACGTCCACAGTAGAAATCCATGCCGAGGAGAACATTTTTTTTAAGATTTTTAAATTTTTATTTATTTTTAGAGAGAGGGAAAGGGAGGGAGAAAGAGGGGGAGAGAAACAGCAATGTATGGTTGCCTCTCACATGGCCCTCATTGGGGACCTGGCCCGCAACCCAGGCATGTGCCCTGACTAGGAATCGAACCGAGACCCTTTGGTTCCCAGCCCGCGCTCAATCCACTGAGCTACACCAGCCAGGGCCCGAGGAGAACATCTTGAATGATACAGGCGGTCAGTCTTAAAAATGCCTTTCTCCATGGACTCTGACACAAAGCCACACATCTACAAAGGAATGACAACTATATTTCAGGGAGAATATAATAAGACAAGCAGAAACCTATGCCGGACTATATACATTTTATCTTCAGTTTGCTAGTCACATATTATAGTCACACGGGTAACTAGATTTTTAATTAAGAGACTTTTACATATTTTTATCATTTCTACAGTATTAATAAGAAGCACTAATTAGGCAGTCAGGAAGCTATTATGTGTTTGGATACATGTTAACAATGAAGGGCCACTTACTAGATATTATAGCATCATTAACGAAGAATGCTAAACATTGGACAAAATAAAGATATCTGTATCATCTCTTCATAGACTTGGAATGATATCTTGAGAAGTGTTGCAGAGAAATCTAAGTTAACTTCCATGAGTGTCTAATGAAATTAAAGGAATTCTATGCAGACAGATATTAATATTAATCTCATTTTCTTCCAGAAACACTTCACAGTTACATAATTTATAATGCTAAATTTAGGCAATTCTTGACCTGTACCTACTAGTTCTAAATTAATACTTCAAAATAGTTCTTAAAACTGGCACTTTTCCATAATACAATGAGGCAACATCACATGATAATTGCAGTAAAAGAGGGAAAGAATTGAAACATTAAAAAAAAAAAAAAAAAACAGCCATTGCTCTGATTTAAAAAAAATAAAAGAGTGACATTTTCCTCTGTGATTTGGCTTATTTTATTTGGTAGGTTATTCTACTTCCTGTCATGTACTTGGTTTTAACCTTTGGACTTCATGTTTTTTGAGTTCATTGTTTAATTACAGGGCAGAGAGTCCTCTGGGCCACATCCCCAGCCTCTCGACCTCACCAGCAGACTCAGAGCTCCACTCTCTAATCTTGACCTTGAGCTGGAGGGATTAGCTACAGAAGCCCAGCTCCCTTGGGTTCAGCATCTCTTCAATTATGTTTCTGGTCTGGACCTGACTGCTGTGACCTCCTTTATGATCTTTCTGATTCAGAGTCCTGTCTAGTTGAGTCATTTTCTCTATTTCCTCTGTGCCCAAGTCCCTTGTTTTACGTGCTATCAAGGAAGACAATGCAGCTCAAATTAGTTTATTTTGGTGTCATTGTTATGCTTTTTGCCATTCAAATTCCATTTATATTGTTATCTGTATGGTACTCTATTATCAAGTTAAATGACCTCACATTAATTTTTACTTATTTTTTAAAACTCACTTGATTTGAAAAGCAAACCTAAGATTCCTTTCCTGTATGGAAAAGAAATACCTCTCACCTTGAAAACAAAACAAAACAAAACAAAAAACAAAAAAACTACGGTCTAATGTGGCTCAGTGGATTGAGCACCTGCCTGCAAATCAAAATGTCACTGATTTGATTCCCAGTCAGGGCACATGCCTGGGTTGTGGGCCAGGTCCCCAGTAGGGGGCGTGTGAGAGGCAACCACACATTGATGTTTCTCTTCTCCTTTTTCTCCCTCCCTTCCCCTCTCTCTGAAAATAAATAAAATCTTAAGAAAAGATGACATACAGGATGAAATTCAGTGAAGAGAAAAATCATGTGGTCAGTCTTTTCAGATATTGTTACAGGTCCGAGATCTCTGTTTGATAATGGAGGTTAACAAGAAATGGAATGGTGTTTCTGAACAGTGTCAGTAAACTGAGCTTCTCTGCATTCTGAAAGTCAGAATGACTGAAAAATAACCAAGATCTGAGTAAGGTGACAAATTGAGACAGCAATGAAGAAATTACATACCTTCAAATTTCTAACACAGATTTTAAAAATCAGCAGTAACTATAAATACAGTAACCACTAGCAGCTAAGTAAAGGGCATGATGAAGCAACCAACTTCTGAAATGAATGACTGAGGGGTGGAGCAGAAGATTCTGGAACACAGTGCTGATGATGATACTACTACTTCCTGATATGAGTTGGAATTTTTAATTTTTTTTTTTTTTTTGCATTTTAAGGGATAAAAGATTCCTAGTTTATGACTCTGTATGGTGTAATTTTACATAGCATGTTCTGTTGAGATTTTAGCCTTTCTTTTTTTGTGATGATACTTCATAAAACATAAGATATAAAAATTAATAAGGTAGACCTGTCATAAGGAAGGTAATGTAAGGATCATATCTGTAATTAATTGAAAAGTCTTTATATCACAAAATGCTTGCCTATATGGTCTCTGAAGTTCATTTTAATTTATGTACCCTAAACTATGCTCAGTGTCAGTTACAAAATTCTTTCATAAAAGGAGTTGCCAAAACTACACAATTCAAAAGGAAGTCCTTCCAAGCTGAGATTTTACAAAGTACATCTTATATGTAATGATATATTAAATAAAAGGTTACTTTAATAATAATTTTTTTGCCAGCACAGCTTCAATGCCATATAAATGTTTCCTATTCAATTACCTGCTCACATTTTTCATTTTCACTGATTTTGCAGTGATCAGAATTTCTTTCTCTTAAACCCCACTACATTAATCCACCAAAGTGCTTTTTTTCATTAGATGAAGTTTCCCACCCAGAATATTGCCATGGAGGATGATGACATTTCTTATTGTTCTGCTTTTAGACTGTTACTTGTGAAGATCTTTTTATTCCTTCATCCTCCCATTATTTAAGAAGCATAAGGAGTTCATTGTGCAGAAGGACAAACTGGAAATCAACCAGAATCAGACTTTGGAATCCTTCAAAGGATCCTTCTCTGCTTATTCTCAGCCCCTTGCAGGTTTACCTAACGAATATCCTTCCCATTGATTAATTACTCTCTGTATTTTCTCACTGGTATATTCATTTAGTGTAGAGTCAAACTAAAAAAAAAAGTAAAAGAAAAGAAATAATTCACATTGTAGCAGGCATCAGAACACCAAGCAAGGAAGGAAGATATCAATAGCTCTTCTCAGGAGGTTGATGACTGAGAAGGATAAACAAAATAACAAAGTCACTTGAAAAACTAAACTCAGTAAGATAGTCCCTTATCCCCGTTGTGGTCAGAGACAACTTGTTTCTTTGACTCAGCTTTTATGTCATTGGTTTCTAGTTTTGTTTATTACATTACCTTAATGTATTGATGACATAGAGTTAACTGCTTTGCCAGGAGCAGCCTCCATCAGAAGAAGAAAGTGTAAACAATTGCAACAAAGGGTTACTCTGGACTCCTACCGAGAGCAAGGATCTCTGCTGAATTGAAGGGAAATAAATATATCCGTCTCCAAAAATCTCTTCCTTTTTGCCCCTAGAACTCCCATATTTGCATCCTTGCTTCTTTAATATCTCATTGAAGGTTTACACTCTCCGAACTTTTGACAAAGTGTGAAAGTGCCTGATGTAGGGGATAGGCCAGGTTTGACCAACATATTATTTTTAGAAAGTAAGAAAGGTGGGAAGAGTAGGGTCATAGGAAGCCTGGAGTACTGCACTGACCTCCTTATCATGTACTTTAGATTAGTTCTGTTGATCAAACAGTTCCTGAAGTAACAGGTGCTTACTGAGCTCTGCATTGGAAGGTAGACTACAGTTGGAAGGAAATATTTCACTATACAAAAATGAACATTAGTGAAGAGAACACATTGATAAAGTGTGATACGAGGCATAGTAAGATAGTGATTCTTGGAAAAGGGAAGTTCCGCAAAACCTAAAACACTCACAGACCTTTCCTTGTAAAGCAGAAATAACAGGCAGAGTTCTAGGCAGGGGATGTGTTTTGAATGTTTTGGATAGGGGTGAGGATTGGGTAGAAAGGAAGACAGAATTAGAAAGGCAAAAAGGTCAAGGAATTTAATAATGGTTACAACTGGGCAATTCTGGCTTTCTCAAGTCTGCTATTAACTCCTGAAGCCCTTCCTGAAATACTAAAAAATTAGAAGAAAGGTTGGTCTTTAGACAGTTAATAAAAATGGCTAAAGACATTGCCCAATTATATCCGATAGATGCATGTTCCTTTAATTAATTGAATGGAGGTAGTTATTCATGATTTAAAGCATGAGAGAGGATCAGAAATGTCCCAAAACCTTTATCCTTGAAATATAGTGAATGGGCCATTGGAATATGTTATATCTGTGGCTCTGAACCTCAGTCTTTCCTAAAACCTGGTAGGTAGTTTGGGCAAAATCTACAGATCTATAGGCTTTGTTTTTTGAGGAGGAGGAGTTCATTTTTCTTCTGGGGCTGCTTTCAATTTCAGGAGCTGTTGTGTTCAGTGCTGCTCAAGAAATTGAAAAAGAATTTGCTTAAAATTGCAGATATTTGATACGGGGGTTTAAATGTTACTGGTACAAATGCACAAATCAAATTTAAGCCTAAGTACATATGTATCAAGAGGAGAATACCCAGGTCTCCTAAGGCACATGCAAAAGGCTGTGTTTATTATAAAATATACAGGTGTGAGTATGCATGTGTGTTTGATGTTGGTGATTATTTACCAAGATAAAGCTAAGGAGTAGTTTCTCCTCCCCTCATTTCATTGTTTAGGCCTTTAGGGAGCTTTTCCTGATCCCCAGTGTAAAACAACATTCACCTTTAACCGCACCTCATGACACCCACCATCTAAATCCACACCCTCCTCATGCACACCTTCCTGAGATATTTCTTCCTGGCAACAACACTGGGAAATGACTTCATTTATTTTCTTTATTTCAGCGTAGAATACAACTCCATGAAGGCAGACCATTTGATTACCTTGATTACTGTATCTAGAACAGTGTTTGGCACGTTGCAGGTGCTCAATAATATTTGTCGAATTAATGACCATATACATTTTCTAGCTCCCTTCTTTGAGAAAGAATGTGACCAAAACAATTGGATTAGAAGAAACATCTTGATGGCTATTTGCCATCACAAAAGTATAGAAAAGTAAGTGTAGAGGATAAAGACATTCTGTTTGAAAAAAGGAAGCTTAATAATAATAATAATATATTATAGAAGAGGAGCTGAAAACTTGGCCTGACCCATAGTAGGGTCTCATTAAAAGCATACAGGGCTTTACCATCTCTAATTTAAAGAGCTGTAGAGGGCCTTAAAATTGCCAGTTGGTAAAAACATTTGTTCAGCTGTTCTTGCCTTTTCAAACATTCTTCAACATGTTAGGATAGAGCACCTCAAGATTCTTTACAATGCCTCCCTAATGCATAGAATTTATATTGTCTATTCTAGACCACTTATTCACATGAAGGAACTTCGCCAACCTCACTGACCACTGTTTCATAGCACTTAAAAGATTATCTGACATATTGATGGACTCAAAATTGTTCAGATCAATAAAAACAGGGTCCTTCAGACTGTACACTGACAAACTTGGTCTTGGAAACAAACCCCTGATAGTTTAGAGAAAAAGAGCGTTGTGAACTAATTGTACAACATTCTCTAGAACCCAAACTATGAGATTTGTTTGCTTTTAAAACAAAAGCAAACAATCCTACAGTAGACTACCACCCCCTTCTATGAAGGGAAAGAGAGGAATCATCTAAAGGAATAATTTTGGGTTTTCATTGGGCTCAAGTTGAATTCCCTGGGCTCTGAGTCAGTTTGGTTTCAAACTGGGCTAAATAACTTAATAGCTCTGTGACCAAAAGATAGATAATAATAATTATAAAGATAGATATTGAAAGTATCATGGAATTAGAAGGGAGTAGGTTTAGTTAGTTAGGTTTGACCTGACGTTCAATCATTGACCCTTAGAAACATTTCTTCCAGATAAAAAACTTAAGGTCTAGTTGCTTAAACATTTTTCGGGGTGACTTAATGTTTTAGTTTGTTGTTTTTTATTTCCCTCTCCTTTAAGGCCATGTTTAGGTTCTGGACAAAAATCTCGACATTTACAACTTAAATTTTACAGGAAAGCCTAGTATCACAAAGCTTATCATTCACTTTGTGAGATTTAAGAGTTGTGAACAGTTTGAATTAGGTTTTGCTAGAAAAGAATCAGTGAAAAAAGTGAAATGAAATGATGTTTGTGAAGAAAAAGTGACTTTCCTCTTGCCAGTAAAACTTCTGAAAGTCAATACATGTGACTTTGTTTTCAAAAACAGACATTAAAAATGGCAGATATAGGACTGTTCAGGCAAAGACTGAAAACAGAAGATAAAGAAAATTGGATAAAATAGGAACATTTCTCCAGTAAAATTGGCAGTAAAAGTGTCACAGGTCAGGTCCAGGGAAAAACATCCATCTAAGAGTTGTGTGTGGCAGGTTTATTGGGGGGATGCCTAGAACAATGAAAGCAAGATCGGGCGGGAGGAAGATGAAGTGCAAAGCTGCTGAAAAAGAGGGCTCAGACAGACCCCATGGGGAGCTGTGGAGCTGGCAGGACCCTTCGGAAGTCGTCCCAGTTTGAGGCCCGGGGGGCCAGACCCTTACACTGCTGGACGCAGCAGCCACAACGAGCTCAGGACCCATTCTGGGGTGGGGTGGTGGGGACTGCAGTGGGCTCGGCTGTGGGTAGGAGCCGAGGAGGACTCAGCTGAAAGTCATCAGTCCACAGCACCTGGAACCAAGGAGATAAACAACTCAATTTGGCAGAGAATCTGGGCCACACTACACAGCATTCACCGCAGAGAATTTCAGGTTATTAGAAAATGATAATTACAAAATCCTTCCTTTGGTTTTATTCAGGAAACTCCAGTACAGACACACACATACACACAAATCACATAAGAAAGGGACATGTTGCCTCCTTTAAAAACAAAGCTGAGGAAATAAAAGGCAGCATAGCATAGTGACAAGGAATTGTCACAATGTGAGCTTCTTGAGATAAAAGGACTCACCTACCTGGTTCACCACTTAAGAGTGAAAATAGCTTGCTGCCCAAGTGTTCAACATGTGTTGGTTGACATAATTAATGCATTAGTTATTCCTAGGCTTTTTTTTTTAATCAACAAAAACCGATTTCCTATTAAAGTAATAGGCAAATAGTCTCCTTTGGTTATTTAGTTGCACCTTTTCTAGCTTCCTTTCTCTAATGAATGACGTTTTCCCAATAAAGCGACCCATGCCTATGGAGGACTGCCACCCCCTTCTCCGAAGGGAAAGAGAGGAATCATCTAAAGGAATAATTTTGGGTTTTCATTAGGCTCAAGTTGAATTCCCAGGGCTCTGAGTCAGTTTGGTTTCAAACTGGGCTCAATAACTTAATAGCTCTGTGACTCAAAAGCATGCTTCTCCACAGCCTTCGCTCTCAGGTTCTTGACTGCAAAATTGGAACATTAATAAAAACCTTACAGGCTTATTGTGAGTTTAGTTACTGCTGTCTGCAGAGCTAAAAGGATACTGGGGAAATTTTGTTAGTAATTATATGGAAGCGGGAAATTCCTTCTTACGCAAAACAGAACCTAGAAATCATAAAGGAAAAGTCTGTGTGTGGTATTTTTTTAATTAACTTTGGAGAGAGCTTCAATTTATAAAACAAAAAAAGAGATTTGTAACATTTAAAAGAAAGCCAATATTTTAAATATATCAAAGCATTTTATAAACCATGAAAACCAAGGCCAAGAACCCAATTAAAAAATGGGGAAAAAGACCGTACTGGTAGTTCCAAGGAAACAAAATATAAATGATATATCAACATAAGAAAAATGCTTTTATTCCATGTGTGACATGTTATTTTATGCCTCTATTCCTTGGGCCACTCTTCCCTTTGGCTTTTTATTCCCTAGAAAACACCCTTTTACCTCATAAGGTGCAGTATAGGTGTGTGTCCTTCTGAAGCTGTCAGAGCAGACATTCTCATATTCCCCAAGGGGCCTCTATCACTACACTTTCACAGAACAATGAGGAGACACACTGCATGTCTGTTCCTTTGCTCGATTTCCACTTAAGGCTTGGACTGATAAAACAGTGCTGAGCCAAAGAAAATAAGGACATCATTCTAGGTAAGCATCAGGTGAGCAAAACTGAAGCCGATGACATAAGGGCCAGGATTTCCCTTATAGAAAGGAGCTAACATTTATTACCTACTCATATGCAAGTCACTGTGATTTTCCCAAACCCTTCCCAAATATCAACAGTCTCTTCATTAAACTGCCATGAAATTACCCATTATGATGGAGTCATTTATTTTCTGCCAGGACCCTACTGGTATGCAGTCTCATTCCAAATTAACGACTGAGTTCATATTCCTAGTATTTACTAAGCTGTGTTAAATTGCTAATGTGATTTTTCCAACAGTTCTTCGTTGTTCAAAATTGAGAGAGTGAGTATATCCTCAATTACTTTATTCTTTTTTATGTGAGACTTTGTAAGATGAGTTTATAAGGCAATTCACACTTCTCTGAGGAAAATATGGTGAAAAATTGTTTCTCTTTTATTCCGGCATATAAGGTAAATCTAATCTTTCCCCTCACTTTTTGCAATCCCTGCCCCTGGATTGTCCTTATTCTCTTCTCCCCCCTTAAAACACTCATTTTTATTTACCTATGAGCATAGAATTAGTTATCCATCAATTTATTCATTTAAAAGCCATTTCCCCATATAATTTACATTATTGGCTGTAGAGAGTGAGGTTCCTTTATTATCAAAACTCTGAGTTCCTCTTCAAGTCTAATATCAAGGAGAGTCTGAAAAAATGTATTCAAATACAACTTTTTTCTGTCAAAAACTGCTAATATTTGATAAGAATGATTGATGTATTATAGAAATAGAGAAGGAAATATTTTATTTATATTGATTATTTGTCAAACTGTAATTATACAACTTAGTTTAGCCAAAGAACTTTCATTGTTTCTGGAAATTCTAGGTAAGAAAAATTGATTTTCTTAATTTATCTGGTTTATGATATTGCAATGTAGATTAATAATGCTAAAATGACAGTGTTATAAATGAGCATAAACAGAATTAAGAAAAAAGATAGAAATAATTTATTCTAGGCCATGAAAATACTAATTAGATTTGTTTCTTTAATGGAAGGGAATTAATATCAATTGAGCATACTTTACTGCATATTCTTACTTTCACATGTATTTAATTTAATTTCTATAACCATCCTGTGAGAAAGTATTACTATTTTTCTTTTACTGTTGAAGAAACTGTAGCTCTGGGAGATTTTGTATCTTGTCAAGACAATCAGCATTGGGTAGCTCAGTACTTCAATCTCAGACTCTAAGTGTATTAGTGAAGATAACATGACTAGCTGTTGTAACAATAACTCCCAATCCTGATGCTTTGACTATATATGTGTGTGTATATATATAGTCTGTCCAGAAGGTACCCAGCCATGTAATATGAAAAACAGACATTTATTGAAGAAGATACAAGAAACAGTGTATGTAGGACAACAATGCTTCCGTCTCTCAGTCTCCTTCAAAGTAGGCACTTTGGGACCTCACACAGTTTTCCCAACTGCCATTACCTGCCCCATTGTATTTTCCTGAATCTCACTGATGGTCTGAAATCTCTTCCCTTTCAAAGGCGATTTTAGTTTGGGGAAAAGCCAGAAGTGGCAGGGCATCAAATCTGGGCTGTAGTGGGGAACTGAGCCGCCTGGGTGATTTGATGTTTTGCCAAAAACATGATGCATGATCAGGTATATTGTCATGATGAAGCTGCCAGTCACCAGTTGCCCATAGCCATGGCCTTCTGAATCATCTGAATAGTTTCCACAGAGGAATGTTCAAGCTTAAGGCAAAATCTGATGCAGATTCGTTGCTCTACTGGCTCAGTCATTTTGAATGCAATGGCCACACAGTACATGTGCTCATTCAATGGTGTCTACTGCCCCCACTGACTAGTACAATGAAGTCATCATTGTTCACACATATGCATTCCAGTCCACTCTCCTTGGCTGCCAGGTTACATCCATGTCACCTGTTGACATCCATGTCAACAGTTATAAACTAAACAGTTTATTGTTACATTAACAATGGCTGGACTTTTTATGGACAGCCCCTGTATATGTAAGTACATTTTCTCATACTGTAAGTACAATTGGGGTGGAGATGGGGAAAGGCAACCCCTTGCTCCACACAGTCATACAAAATCTGAAAATAGGGACTCTGCTGTATTTAACACATGGCTACAGGGTCAACCTGGACATCAACATTAGTTGCCAGAAGGGAGTAAGAGAGAGTAGAGGAAAGAGAGAGAGGAGGGAGATTTCACATGAGTGGTTGAAAGGCCAGGCTTGGGTGTTGCATGTAAAATCCTTTCACATTCCCTTGGCCAGAATTTAGTCATACGGTCATATCTAAATAAACTAAGGCCTGAAACATGAGTCTAGATGTGTGCCCAATAAAAAAAGGGAAATGAATGTGGTGAATAACTAACTAATCCTTTCCGGTGATCATTAACTTTCCCAGCAAACGTAATCACCTTAATGTGTAAACGCGATATATCACAGCACTGCATGGAGGCTATAGGACTGCACCAGAGTTTAGGTCTTTAAGAGTCTCTATGGCTGCTTTATATTTTAGGGAAGAGCCTCACTTATGATACGGTCTTGTGCTTGCTGTTGTATTCATTTCCTATGAGGGTGAAATAGTGACCAGTATCATTGCTAAGTTTATCTATGACTTGCAATTTTTAATTCAATTTATGAGAAAGTTATCTAGGAAACTCTGACCCGTTTCTACCCCTCCTTCAGCCTAAGACTTTAATTCTTCTTAAGTATTAAATTTGGTTGTTGCCTTTAACGAATTCAACAATTTGCTGAAATATGTGAGATTAAAACTTCTTAATTACCACCTTTTCCCTATGTATCAGTGTTCATTATGAAGACAAGATCACTATTAAAAAAAAAACACTTGACAAAAGCCCCTTTCAATGAAAACATCAATAACACAACCCCATTAACTACACTTTCATCTCATTTATAATACAAACATAAATTTTTATCATGCAAGAAAAAGATAAGATTTAAAAATTATAATTGAAAATCTGCAATTATTGATCCTACTAGATCTAATAAACTTCTTTTTAGATGTACTGGATATTTTCCATATAAAGCGAGTCATGATGATTTAGGTTTTTGACAAATGAAAGTTTCAAATATGCCCAGAAAAGAAAATGATCTGTCCATCAATAGCCTAGCATTACAATTCATAATTTGGGTTGAGGATCTGAAAATGGAACAGGAATCAGAGAGGTTTTAAGAAATTTGACTCAAAATTACTGAGGTAAGCTTCTCCAACCTCTGGGGTTTTGATACTTCCCAATGTGTAGTAACTGACTAGAGTAAATGTGGTTTGGCTCATCAGCTGCTTGCTTTCCCCTAGAATCGACTAGGTTTCCTCTTACAGTCATACTTTTCCAGTGGAAGATAATAATCAATGAAAACATTGTGTTTAATCTCCTAATCCCCATAAGACTCTTTTATAATTCTTTTTATAATTTTTGGATCTTAAATAAATTTTTGGTAAGAGTTGCTTCACAGCAGCTTTCTGTGGTCTATGTAGGTAAAAATACTTATTTCAAAATACATTTCAATGAAAGTGAAATATAAAAAGACAATGTATGAATATCTCTAATCTCTGGAAATCACTGGAGGATAAAAAATAAATAGGCAAGCTATAGCAACTACAAGAATTCCAGTTATCACACAAATATATGTGCAAATTTCACTTGGTTTATTTCAGTCTCGAGGAGCAGAAAATGCTTCATCATGAAGAGAAACTATTTTATAATAGAACAGTCATCACTGGTATAATACAAGCCCCTTTGGAGCAGACCAAGCACGTTGTTACTGACAACTGAAAGGCGACTTTTGAAAGGAATAAAATTGAAGGTCATTTTTGCCTTTCTTATTTTTTAAGACTTCACAAAAGTACAGAAGGGTTTCAGGCATCATTTCTCCCTATTGTATCTATAAATATTAAGTCAGAAAGTAATGACTTTACCTGCTATATGAATTTCACAGTCTTTAATATTAAGAAAATTATAGAATCCTATTATTATTATTATTATTATTATTATTTGCAATGGCCAACAAGTTATTCAGTGCTTAGCCAATTAGTGAATAGAAATGAGTGATATCTGGACACTTTATAGTTGTACACTTTCTATAAATAACCATCTAAAATAGAGGACAGCAAACTATCGTCCATGGACCAAATCCAGTCTTCTACCTGTTTTCGTATATCCCAATGAACTAAAAATGTCTTTTACATTTTTATTATTAAAAAAGCCAAAAAAGAGTATTTTGTGGCACCTTAGAATTATATAAAATTCAAGTTTTAGTGTCATTTTATGAAGTCTTATCAAAATATAGCTACACTCATTTATTTATATCATCTATGGCTTCTTTTGCATACGAATGGCAGAGTTGAATAGTTGTGACAGACACAATATGGCCCCCAAATCTAAAATATTTATCATTTGACCCTTTCTTAAAAAAGCTTGTTGACTTCTCATGTAAAGCAAACTGGAAGTTAGAGCATTTTTCATGCAGAAAAAAAAGGGTTCAGTAAAAATATGTTCTCCAAGACTAGTGGAATGTGGATGGTACTGTGTCCCCCAGATGCTATGACTAAGACTAGATTTTCATTTTCTATACGTGTTTCTTGCTGAGTCTTAACATTAACTTGGTAATTAGTTCCTCACGTCTTCAATTTCTGAATCCTGGAGGAAAAGTAAGGGGACAGAGGACATGAAAAGAAATAAAGTCCTACAGATTACGTCTATAATGAGTCATAGAAAAAATGTGAACATTATATTTTCTAATAGTATTTAAAAAATCTATACATTTTACTTGGTTGTATTTTGCTTTTCATTTGCAAAAATGCCAATTTAGCACCAGGGATACATGTTTGATTACACCAACAACTTGAAACCTTTGCTTAGGGGAATGTGCAAAATTTATTAAATATAAATTTTATAATTCTACAATGTCTATAGTGACATAGGAGTATGGTTAAAGAAAATCAAATAAGATAGCACAAATATATAAGCATCTGAACAAAGTGCAGAGCTCATTCCTTCCTTAGTTCTGCGATTTGGCTAGAATATCTTCATCTATCATTGAAACCTCTAAACTTCCAGTGTTAATTTAGACTTGCTGACAGTTGTGTGGGAGGAATGGTGTCAAAAATACAGCCACACACTTTGCACCCCTTAGTTAAATGTCACTCACATTTTCCAATACGAGCCTTTTATTGACTGAGATTTCACCTTAGAGGCAAAGTTTGGCAGCCCAGAATGCCTAGTGCTTTTCGATTGGTTATTTGTTTGATGCTGAGTCAAATAAATGCCCAAGTCCATCAAGAGATTTCAAAATGCTTTTGAATGTTCAGGGTACAAATAAAGCTTTGCCTTTGAAAGGGCAGTAAATTTAACTTCATAATATGAGACCTGTATCTGTGCCATTAGAGGCATCATGTTTTTCAATAGTTCCCATGTAGATTATTTTTAAAAAGTGAATCCCAGCCAACATCCTGACAACATCTTTTTCCTAATGAATTTAGGGCAAAATTGTTGCCATTAGTTTATAATGTGAATTGATGCCTCAGAGTATATTTAGGGAAGAAAAACTTTAAAACAAGTGAGATACTATATCCATCTAAAAAAGTTATAGGCAAAATACGTTATGTATTGTGACAAATTGTGATGTGGGTTTTAAACAAGTAACTTTTAATTTTTAGTTCTTACACTTCTTTCTATTATATATTCTGGAAATTATAGGTAAATTTTCCCTAAAAACATTATTTACATAAATAATACATACCTATGTTGAGTACCTATGTTGAGTAAATAGCAGTACCTGCTATTTACATTTAAACATAAAATATCTACAAATTTTTACATGTAAAGGACTAAAAATAAAGTTCTTAAAATTGGGCATACATTTTATCATGTTATAACAATATCTATGTCCTTATTAATAAAGTAAGATTATATATACCTGGATGTTTTTGTGTAACCTCCAAAGTATTTATGTAAATCAGGGTCAAGGACATGAGAAGCCCTTTACAATGGATTGCATGTTACTTTTACTAGTAATAGTAGCTTCCTTCTCAGAGTAATCATTGCCGTCTCGACTTCACTCGGCCTGGTTGAGTAAAAGAGAGAGAAGTTAAATCTGGGATTTTATAATTCAGCTGGGATCATTTGCCAAGTGATTGTTATTTTAAAACCTGTGATTTTATTCATGAATAGATAAAATAATAAACTCACTAGACTCATGTTATCGAATAATGTATGTTACTTTTGAACATGCTGATTTTGACTGTTATTCCAAAGACATATTTTTTAGTAGGTCTCCACTGTTAGTACAGGCGCAACGCAATTATTGAACAAATAAACACGATAGTACTTTTTAATGTATTAATCCTGTAAACCAAATAAGTACAAATAAACATTATGGGTTATTTGAACCTGGAAACATTTCCTAAGCATGGATCTTTTGAACAGGACCAAATTTTAAGGTCGTTTTGATGTGGACCGACATCTCCATAATGTTTTGGTCAGGACCAAATGTCTTCTAATTAGGAAAAGCATAGCACTGCATGAAACAAAAAGGAACTGAAAGAATATATAGAAAACCCCCACCAATTATATAATATGCATTTACCAAAACATATAAAAATGAAATCAAGCACAATAAACACATTACAATGGTCATATACAGGAGAGGATAAGCATAAGAATATTTTTTTTAAAAGAGTAAAATGCAAACCAGCAAGGACAACAAAGAACTGATAGGAACTCAGACTTACACGCTTCAGAACCAATAAGAATATGCATGTAAACTAAAAGGATTTATTCTGTCTTATTCTGACAGTATAAATTACTCCCAGGCTCTAAGAAGATGTGGTCCGGGGATGGGTGCTAACAATGTCTTTATCAGGACCTCTGGGGGCTGACCACATGGACATGCCCGATACCAGAGCCAGTAGAAGAGGCAGGTAGGGAGTTGTTACTATACACCAATGCTGTCAGAATGCAAAGAGAAGGCACACCTTTCTGAAAACAGAAACAAAACAGACACAACTGAGACAAAAAGAGCTTCAGATCACCTTACCTGATTAACTTCAGCCATCATCCAAACTGATAATCTATGGCTGTATGAGCGAGGGGTTCCAGGCTGTTTGCATGCTCCTTCTGCGATCTTTTTAGGTTGTGAAACATCTTGCTTAAATGGGTGATTTATTCTTAGCCAGATTAGCAATAATAGGTTGTAAAGCTTTGCAGAAAGAGGCAGATTTGATGATTTTTTTTAACCTTTTCTAGAAATTTAGGGAAAATAATGTATTCACTTCTGAGCAATGTCAACATGAAATGTCAATTTTGTACAAGTGAACCTGCTTCATTTCTGCATTATCAACAAATGCATGCATGTGTTATTCAATCTTTAATTCTGTCAACGCCAATTAATTGTTTGGCTCAACAGTGTTCTGTGTGCTAAGAATATGGATATAAAAATTTTTGGTCTTTTTACTTTGAAAATGGTCAGATATAAATATTTTTCATGTACAATAAGTAGAGCCAGGGTTGTAAATGAACGGGGAAGAAAACAGGAAAATCTGAGCACCAGATAAGGAGAAGGAACTAGGCACATAGAGTAGCAAGTGCGAACGCGTGACTTTTAAAGAGTTTGACTCTTCATGGAATGTTGAGAATATTTTCTAGCAAGAGGGATTGGTACATAGACAGAAGTCAGAAAAGGGTGTAGTTTGTGCAGTTGAGAATGGGTTATACATTGTTTTAGATGCCATGATCATAGATCTAAACACTGGCAGAAGAAAATGGAGGACACATCCTGGGTTTTTAGCAGAGAATGACATATTCTACTTTGCATTTTGAAAAATAACCCTGGCGATGATATCTTTCTAGGTTAAGGATTAGAGTATAGTACAAATATGGGCAGATAATAAATGCCACATAATAAATGCATTTCATCCATAGAGAGGAAGAATATACTCCTATTCTTCCCCCACTCACCTCAAGTAGTCATAACACATTCCTCCAAAAAAAGTCTCTTTGGAAATCTACCAGTGTCTCATGGACACATCCCAAACCCTAAATATTTATTTACATAGCCACACCCAGTTTGTATTTCTCTCCTTTTCTATTATAGGGCTTATTTCTGCTGCCACTTATTTATTCGATTTTTTAATAGATTTTGAAGGTCAATCAAAAATTGCGTTCTTGTTTTTGTTGTACAAAACCAGAGTATCTTGTGGATGCCAAGGAAAATGTTAGGAGTTTGAGGATAATTAGCAAATGGTTTTAGTCTTCTTCCTTTCATTTCTGCATTAAAACAAACAAACAAAATGGGAGGAGAAAAAAGGAGCAGAGAGGAGAGGAAAGGTAGCCGGGGGAGGGGAGAGGAGAAAAAGAAAAGAGATTGATGACTCAACAGTTTGGAAGAATATCTTGACCTGTGAAATGTGACAAAGTATACTGACGTAGAAAAACTGTGTTATTTCCTTAGGCAGGTTAGTCTTGTGGTATGCCTAAGAGGCTTGGAAATTTTTTCTTTGTTACATATAAATTCAGCAAGATTTTTTGAAGTTTCTCTTTCCTTGTAGAAAAAACAAATATATATGTATATGTGTGTGTGTGTGTGTGTGTAAACATATACATATTACTTCAGCGTCCACTCCCTCATTCTATCCCTCTGTCCTTTTCAGTTCAGCTCTAGCTAGCTTATTATTTAAATTTAGATCTTGATTTGTTGCCACCAGTCTGACATAATTTTTTTTTACAAAACTTTTGGAAGAAGAACACCATCAGTAAGAGCAAATCACTATATATATTATGGGCACTGTTTTAGGAGACTCTGGTGCTGTTCATTTGGCTGTTCAATATTAGTATTATTATATGATTAAGGTACAAGGTAATAGACAGTTTATGTTACAAAATACTGATCTTTTACTGCCACAATTATTATGCTTATTTTTATTGAAGTAAGTTCAGGTTAGAAAGGTTGGAAAATTCATGGTGTATAAAAACATTGTGAATAGTATTTTCCTTCCTCTCTGGCAAGACTTTTTGTGTAAATCGTTCCTATCTTGGTTTTATTTATGTATTCATAGATCTTGCAAAGTAAAATTTTATTTTACTTATAAATAACATAGACATTTTCTTATATTATAAAAAATCTCATGCAAGCATCATGTTTTGTGGGTGCAAATTACTGTATAACAATTTTGTTCTCATTTGAGAGACTTTATGGCACAGGGGCTCCGAACTTGAGCTCCAGAGCCAAACTGCCTGAGCTTCAATGACCACTGTCCCAGCACTGGCGTATGAACTAGAACATTTTCCTTAACCCTTCATGGCCTCAGTTTCCACATATGAAAATGCTTCATAGGGTTGTTCTTCTAATTAGGAGGTTTTATGTATGTAGCATGAATAAAACAATGCCCGGAATATGGTACATATTAAATAAAAACTAGATATTATTATTATTAGGTATTTTTAAAAATTATTTTATTGTTGTTCAAGTACACTCGTCTGCATTTATTCCCACCACTTCCCCCCAACCCCAGCAATCCCCCCCTCCCTCCCCTGATTCCACCCGCCCTTGGTTTTGTCCATGTGTCCTTTATACAAGTTCCTGAAAACCCTTTCCCAATCCCCACCTCTGTCTCCTCCCACCTCCCCTCTGGTTACTGTCAGATGATTCTTTTAAAATCCTACATTGTTAGACATTTGGATCACTTTCAACTTTATGGACTTTTTGATAATCATATGCTTATCAAATTTGAATATAAGTCTTTCTAAGAATATCATGGTCAAATGATTTGTGATTTTGATACATGTCGCAAAATTGCTTTTCAGAAAAGTTATTAAATTTATACTACCATCTGTCAGCTTGGGAGAGACTGCTTGATAAGCATTAAGAGGCCCCATAATTAAGCTGACTACATTTTATTGGCAGCAAAATTAAATATTTATTTTTATTGGTTAATGATGTCTTCTATTTTTAAAATTGCCTAGCTATCTTTCCTTTCTGAGTTTCTTCTTTTAGACATGCTTTTTTAAGTTTTAATACTCTATAGATGATGATATTTGATTTGTGTTATTTATTGTAAAAATCAACCAGTTTTTTGGCTTACATTTGAATATCATGAGTTGAGAGTATCTGTCTCATTTATGCTTTTTGCTTGTACATACTTTTTAATATTAATATTGTTTTAGCAATCTATGTACTTTCCTGGAATACTGTGGTCATCATCTCATTTTAGTTACTCATCTGTAGCAGACTCTCATGAAAATACCATACATTTGGACTTTGTTTTGATCCAATATGTCTTCTTCTAATGGTAAAATGTAACCCATTCACATTTATTGTTTTTTTTTTAAAGATTTTATTTATTTATTTTATTTATTTATTTAGAGAGAGGAGAAGGGAGGAGGATAGAGAGGGAGAAACAGCAATGTATGGTTGCCTCTCACATGGCCCTCACTGGGGACCTGGCCTGCAACCCAGGCATGTGCCCTGACTGGGAATCGAACTGGGACCGTCTGGTTCCCAGCCCGCGCTCAATCCACTGAGCTACACCAGCCAGGGCTCCATTCACATTTATTGTTTTAATTAATATATTAACTCTTGACTTTGACATCTTTTTTGTTTTGATATTGCATTCTTTCCTATTTATTCCCATTCTCTTAATTTTATAACTAATATAACTAATGTCTTTCCTTTTTTCCCTGTTCTCTCTGTAAGGAATCACACTGTTAGTATTATGATCATTATCAGTTAAATCTATTTTTATCTAATTCAAAGTCAGTATTTAAACCCTAGCAGGTCTTCTGTTTAAAAATAGTGTTTGGTTGAGGTCTTTACTAAAATTTCTTTAGTTTCCCACTAAAACAACGTATAAAAACTGAAAATAATCCTTCCCAGACAAAGGGATTCTAGAAACTTTGGAGAATGTCCACTACTTATAAGTGTGACCGGGCTGCCACAGATGTAGCCCAGGAAGCAGATTGCAAGAGGGAGAGGACACGGGAAACATGTACTTCCCTGCATGTCTGACTGACACAAAAGCTCAGACCCTGTGCCACTGGGGAAAATAGGCAGCTGCTCATTGAAAGTGGCAGAAAATATCATAGACATAAGCAGAGTGCGTTACTTCTCTAGAAGTAAGAGGCTGGATGAAAAGAAATTAAAAAACAAAACAAACAAACAAAAATACTAGCCTAGAGGGCAGATGGATATAGCAGGAACCCTGACTGGCAGCGGTAGAACCAACATACTTCTAGGCCCAAAGAGTTGCATTACTAGAAAGTGAAGAAGAGAACGTTGGAGAGGGCGCAGACAGGTGCTATTTTACGTTGGTGTTAACATAATTTTGCTGTGGGTGTAAAGTATAGTAGTAATCTACAGTGATGATTACTGAGCCTAAAGCTATTCACCCTTTCATTCAAAACTAGCTTGAAAAAGCTGCAGTGCCAATTTATCGTGAATGAAATGGTAAATATTTTTGTTATAATAAGTTTTAAGCTAATTGGCCTCTCTGCTAAGGGATGAATGTACTTATTTTTTAAAAAAAGGTAATATATTCTGACTCCAAGGAGACGGAATTATAGAATAGTTTAAAAATGAGCAAGTTAGCAGAAATCAGAGCTCTGATTTTGCAGCAGCATATAAGTTGACATAGTGCAAAAAATCTAGCTGGAATACTTTATTGAGCTGGCATTTCCAATCAATATAGCATGTACATCATCAGTGTGTGGCGTTGAGGCCAGAGTGCTGTGCAGGATCATCCAGTGCTGTGGATGGGTCTTTGTGGGGGAAGCTGGAAGAAGGAACCACCTCTCCTAAAACCTGTGGCTCTCCATGACTCATTCAGAAAATACATATTTCATGTAATTAATCCCCAGAATCTTTCATTAAAGACAGTCAACTTCATATCTTCCCATATTGATTTATTAAATCTTGTAGGTAAAAAATAGATGATGGTGATTGGGATGAAAATGATAATAAAGCCAGATATTTAATGAGACACATCTGTACCTGATTCTGTGATAAGTGATTTATACACACTGCTGAATTACACCTTACAACAATGCTATTAATGTCTCCATTTCACAGATAAAGAAAATGCGGTGAAAGTAAGTAATTCATAATGACATAGTTATAAAGAGATTGATTTGGAGTTAACAGAATAGGTTGATGCCAGACATCAAGGTCTCAATTTCTTAGCTCAATTGCCCCTTGCTGCTGTGCATATAATAGAGCCAGTTGGTGCCACCTTTTTTTTTCTCTCCAGACATGTTTGGTTATATTTCCAGAGATGAGAGTGCTACTGGCAAATGGGTACCTTCTCTGATTCCCAGGGGAGGACATTTTAAGAAACATCTTCATTCTGTTGTTATTATAAGATGCTATATTTTTTGCACTATGAGATGCACCAGACCTTAAGATGCACCTAGGTTTTAGAGGAGGAAAGTAGAAAAAATTTTTGAAGCAAAAATTATGGTAAAATATTTAATAACATAAATAGCATAATATTTCACCAATGTAAATGTAAACAGAACTCAGGTAAGCTACATTCAGACTATAAGACACACCCCCATTTTCCTCCCAATATTGGGGGAAAACATGCATCTTATAGTCTGAAAAATACGGTAGGTCTTTCACAAAGTAAGTAGGGCCTTTTTCATTGTTCTTTCCTACACAGAGTATAATAGTGTTACCTCTTCTACTTTTGTTTTATTGAATTAGAGTCTGTATCTTTAAAAAGATCCCTTAAGGAAGACTGGAATGTTTCTAATAATATATTATTAGGAACAATCATTTTTTTACCAATGGGATCTTATTTGTATTCACGGGCTACAAGATGGTTTACTTGGGAGAGTGTAGGCCTGATTTACCGGTAATATTTTTATTTTCCCAATTTTTTCTGGTCTCCACACCATCAATTAAACTGCCCTATATTTTTTCCTCTTTACGAAATGTGATCACTGGAACACATGAGTTAAAAATAAACAACTGTCATTGAACAACAATAAAATAATTAAAAAATGTATAGACAATACAAAAATAAAAATAAAATTCTATAATAAAAAATAAACATTTTTAGAGTAAATTATGTATACTTTAGTAGGGAAGTCTGGAAACCGTTCTGTAATTTAAGCCCATACCTAGGATATGTATGTGGACCTCCACTGTGGAATGGCAAAAGAGGCAATTTGGAATAAAAGAAAAACCATTGCAGAAGCAAGTATCTCCCTTTAATTTGTGGAATACTAAACTGATGACTTTTCTTCCTCATTAAAATGGCAGTGGGAGGAAGCAAGTCAAGGTTGGAGTCTTACAGATCTCTGAGAAAATGACTTAATTAACTAATACAAAATAAAATAGTTGTTTATTGAACATAATTTTAGAGCAGAGTTAGCTAAATAATCTGATACATCTATCTGTATCATTATATAATGTATTATTTTCCTAGGACTACTATAAAAAATCACCACAGACTGGGTGGCTTAAAACAATAGGAATTTATTCTCTCACAGCTCTGAGGACAGAAGTCTGAAACCGAGGTATTGGCAGAATCACACTCCTTCTGAAGGCTTTTGGGGAGAAGGCGACTTTCTCTCGTCAAGCTTCTGATGGCTGTAGGCATTCCTTGGCTTTTCTTTGCTTGTGACCATTTAATTCCCATCTCTCCTTCTGTCTTCATGTCACTTTCTCCTCTGATACTGTCCTCTCTTCTATAAGAACAGCTATCATTGGCTTTAGGGCCAGCCTGGGGAATTCAGGATAATATCATCTCAAGATTCTTAAAGAACATTTCCCAAACAAAGTCACATTCACAGGTTCCAGGGACAAAACAAATTTTTTTTTAGATCACCTTTCAGCTCACTGCCTGCTTGAGAAGCAGGGTTTTAATGGTCATTTACCAAGGTCCTTTCTGCTTCTGCACTGGACAGTGTTGAGAATATATGGACCACAGATACTTATTCTCTCTTGGCCTCCTCCTTTCTTGATTTTAATAGAACCTCCCCATTTCATTAACTCATTTCATATGTTTTTTGAGATTTACAGTATAAAAGAAAGTGAGAGGCAGGTGATGAATTTCCAGAGGTCAATGAAGATAAAGCAGTTTCTTAGAGGCAATAGGAAAAAAAGTGTGAATTTTATTCAAAGTGCGATGGAGCACTTACAATAGTGAAAGCTGTCTACGTTTTTACCCACACTTATTTATGGGTGTCTCCATACCTGTCTCTCTATATGCCAATATCATGTTCAGTAATGCCTAATTTCCTGTGTAAAGACAATACTAGAACTTTCAGGACTGCACAAGTTGAAAATACCTTCCACAGGAGCCAATGCAACATGGAGAGAAGACATATTCCCATTTTTGTTTCCATGTCCTACATCTTAGTTTTTTCATTTATCTTGCTAAGGTGCTAACTGGTGTTGACTAAAACATGAATAAATGGTTCTTGTTGCAGGGACAGAGCGAGAGAACTGTGTCAGCGTTTCCAATTCTGCCTTTGCTCTCCTTTTTGCTTCTGAGCCTCACACATTGTACGTTCTATGTTGTAGACCCCAGAAGGTACCTGGCCACCTCTCCCCTTCTCCCTAATTCCCACTCTATTTTATACACATTTTGTCATTATTGTAATAGTTGTTATTAAACTATCATTCCATTTACTCCTTTGTTAGCGTTCTCTCCAAACCACACCACAACAAGATCACTCTCTTTCGCATAGTCAGCTTCTAGAATCCCATTCCATTCATCACCTAGTCATCAATGATGAATTAAAACACAGAGCAATGTCCCATATCCATACCGCTGCTTTATTCCCCTGTTTAAATACTTAAATTTTCATCTTCTTGAACTTCCGTTTCACTCACCACTTCAAAAAATATACTGATTTCAGTGTTCATATATATTGTTCAGAATTTATTTTATGTTACTTTTAAATGTTTACACAGTTGTCTGGATGGGGTCCTCTGTTTTTCCACACTGATGAACAGACGTTCCACATTATGCTGATGGGCTGTTTCTAATGACATGAACTCAGATGGAATATAAAAACGAGGTAGCAGGAACTTTGATCTGTATGTGCAAAAGAGAATATTTAATATTCATGTTATTATATGACTATTAGCAGCATATATTGATCAATCCACTGCAAGGTGCCAAGAATTTTATAGGAAGCAAATGGCATAGCCTCTTATCTTTGGGAGTTTACAGAATAAATGAGTGCACATCACTGGAAATACGAAACCATGCAGAGAACATTGGAGAGATCTGGGATTTGTTGGAACAAGGGTGCATACATCATCCACTGATGGAGAGGCAGGAAGAGTTTTGAAATGTCACAGTACGTGAGGCATTGGTCATCAGGGAGCAGGAAGGAGGATCACTGACACTTCACCTCAATGGTAATTACTGCATGTCCCTGAGTTTTCTATTTTTATCTGTAAAATGGGAATGCTTGTGTTTTCCCTGTCTGGGACAACTGTAGATATTAAATAAATTTGTATGTACAATATACCTGGGATATAAAGCACTTGCTTACATGTTAATTCCCTGCCATCCCCATCTCACCTGGATGTAAACCTGGTGTCAAATATGTAATATCAGTCAAGGTGGCCATAG
>PVJI01022723.1:0-24668 GCA_004026765.1 Micronycteris hirsuta
AGTTCACTGTCAATGCCAAGGTAAGAAAGAACCCACTAACTGGCAGGCCCTTCTTTATGTAGTTAAATAAAGTTGTGTCTTCTTACAATGAAGAATGTACACTATAGTTTTTAGCACTGAGCTGGTAAACAGAGTCCTTTTTGCCTTGGTTCAAAATGAGTGTCACAAATTATGGATAGTTAGTGGTATTTTGCACTTGGACTGGAATCTTTATCAAAATGCATAGAAGTAAATATTAAAATTGAAGACAAAGTAATGATGATTTATCCCAGGAAAAGCAACATCGACTTGTGCAAGAGTAACTTTAGTGATTTCCTTTAGGGCCCAAATGAAGAGATCCCAAAAGGGCAACATCACCTAGTTTTGAGGAGAGAAAATAGAAGCAATTGACTTACCTGAAGTCGGCCACACATGAATGTGCACATAATATGAAGTAAAATACAGGTGGAACGTATGGTTATTTAAAAAAGGAGGGAAGCTTGCTGTATTCCAAAATGCTACAGTAAATCTGTGGCTACAATGAAACCAATCAGAGCCCAGAAAACCCGGTTGGGGAAAAAGAGGTCATTGGAGACAGGCCCCGGGGAGCAGAGCTCCGGGTGGTGATGGGGCTCAGGAACATGTTTGGTTTTCTAAGTGCTGTGTTGTATATGACAAATGCTTTTCTTGCAAAGGCTGAAGCGATTTGCTGATGTCTCAGGTCTTTTATGTGGGAAGGATAATGCCAAAAGCCTAAGTACTTTCTGTGACATCTAGTCTTTGCCTCTATTGAGATGAAATAAAAAAAATTGCCTTTCTTTAAAAACGTCATAAAGATGAAGCTTCGAGCCAGGTCAACACACGCAGTATACACAAAGGGATCCGTGGTGCTATTCTGAAGTAACAAACACGTGGGCCCAGCCGCCACTCCTTTCCATTTCTGTGCTTTCTCCCGCCTCTCCTGTGGACCCTCCCCCTGCTTTGTCTCCACCGCGCTCCTCCTCTCCTTCAGAAAGGGCCAGCCCTAAATTCTTCTGAGGCTCTTGGCTGTTCCATGTTTACTATTTGGGAGTCATGGTGGGCTCACAAAGACTGAGTTGGCAGCTATGTTATAGCTGAGAGGGGGATAAGGGATAGGTTTTTTTAGTGCAAAAGATGGTGTCTCTTCTAAGCCCAAGACTGAGCCGTTTAAAACAATTTCTGTGTTATAATTTGTTTTAAGGCATAAAAGCCAGCTGTGTGATTAGCTAATGTGAACCCTGCCCGGCCCCTTGTTTCTCCTCCTGTTACTCATTTCCAGCATTTTGAGTATTTCTCTGCTCTTCACACTTCCTCAAGAAGGATCCTCAGAGAGTCCCCAAAATGAAGCTGAGGAAAAAAATAAAGGACATTGATCTCGATTTCTAATTTTAGATCCTCTGGTTAGAGTTCTGATAGGAAAAGAATTTGAAACTGCCAACCACGTTCAGGTTACTGCAGTAGAAGTAACTTATCAATAGATTATGTTTCTCATTTCCAGAACTTTCTTAAAAATCGAAGTTGATCCTTATGCCTCTTTTTAATAGAGAATCATATTTTAAAATGATTTCAACTCAATCTAGCTTTGGATTTTAATTATGTTTATTTCATCATTAATTCATTTAGCAAACATTTGTTTGATTGCCTCGTGTGTGCCAAATATACGGCATTAAACTTCGATCTATTTTCTCATTGGGGCTCCTCTGCGTTAAGCACTGTGAGGATATAGAAATGACTTAAGATATGCTTTCAAAAGGATGTATAGACAAGGAGAAGAAAGAGAATATATTCATAAGGGACTATAAAAAAGCATTGGACGACTGCGGGTAATTATATAGTATCTCAGGAGTCCGGGAGATTAAGAAGGAGACTGAGTTAAACCTGGTAGGATGAGGCAAGTAAGACAGGAGGGGAAGAGGGAGTGAAGGTTATTCAAGTGCAGTTAATGGGGCCGTGAATATAATGGCGTATTTCTATTAAATGCTGTGAACACATGTAAATGGAGGAAAATAGGCTAGTATTAGTGCCTGTTATGTTATTAGTGAAAATATAAAAGATACAAGGCATACACGAGTGATATAAGGTATAGCCATTTTCATAATGATCTTACAACTTTGTTGGGGTGCCAAGAATAATGGACATGGCACAATTAGAAAACAATTACAAAGCAGCAAGTGTTTGGCTGCCAAATGGCGTGGCTAATGCTAATGTGTCATAGGAGAGACTGTGAAAGGAGACCCAGAAGGTTGGCAAAGTCATGGATGGCTCCACAGAAATGGTCGGACCTTAAGAGACATAGAAGCTTTGGGCGGGGGTGGTGTAAGTGTGGATAAAAGGCCTTTTTTTGTCCATGAGGAGCAATGTAAAATGACGCTGGGCTGTTAGGCTGGACGGCTTTGTAAGCCTGAAAGAGATCTGATGGCCGTGAAAGCAGGACTTTTGAGAAGTAGTTATGGGCGTGACCAACAGGATGGAAGAGGCAATGTTAGAATAACACGCTCCTCTCAGTAGGGCCTTCGTATCCCCAGCTATTACGTACGGCTGCGAAAGCCGGGGGGTGAAGAAGGCTTACAGCGAAGAGGGGATCAGTTTGAAATGTAGTTTTGGAAGACAACTCTCTGGATATAATGAAACAACACGACAACAAAAGAGGCAAAATGACAGCACTGAAGCTGTCGTACTCCAGGCCCAGCATAAGAACTCAGGGTTCTTTGGGGAAGACAGAAACACTGGGAAAAGGGAGGCCACAGAAAGGAGGAAGACCAAATATGAGGGGGACTGACTCCGTAAGAGAGGCCACGTGAGTCTACAGGAGCTGTGCAGAGCAGGTGGGGACAGGACTTTGTGGACATTGCTCGTCCGTGGGGTCACCAGGAGGGGAGCCCCCCCCAGCCACATGTGGTACAAGTAGGATCATAACACAGCCAGACTCATGGAGTCCTGACATGGGAGTTACAGGAATTGCAGGGGTGGGGGGACGGCAGAAGAGAAATACGTGTGGTCTGAAAGGGGAGCAGAAGTGCCTGGGTGTCATGATCCCCATGTTCTTCAGGCAATTTATGTCACTAACTGTGCGAGTCGGTCAGTGCCTATTGCACTAAGATCAGTTCTCCCTCCTTTCTTACAGACGCCACATAACAAACCCCCTTGCTGAGTAGCTTCCCCCTAGGTTCAGCCCATGCCAGGCACAGGTATGGGGTAGGCAGGAATGGGCGGGGAAGGAGACGGGCTGCAGCTCTGCACTCTGCCAGATGCCTCTGGCTTCTGAGTTCTGCAAACACTACATCTTCCCTTGGGCAAGCCCCTCCAGCCCCTGGGCAAGAGTAGCCTTTTGTTGTGGCTAATCTCTGGGTTAATTACTTATGCCCTGTTTGGCTTCTCAGCTTTTTAATCAACAGCGTATTCAATTTTGTACATGAAATTCTTGTTTAAAATGCATAGAAATGTTCCTGTTTTCCTGCTGAACTAAGTAACCATGGATAATCTTTTGGGCTCTGGTTTTCATATCTTTAATACCGAAAGTATGAACTAGTTAGTCACTTGCAATGCTTGTGCAAATAACTGATAAACTCAGAATATCAGACATAGATCTCATGTTCTATAGTTTACCATTTTGTAATTCTTGTATCCTTATAAAAACTTCTCACGTGGTATGTAATGCTCTTTTGGGTGCATGCTAAATGGAGGTTTTGAAAAACCTATTGAATGATTGTAGAAACTTTTGGGGATGGATCCAACATAGGTCAGCCTTTTTAAGGGTCTGATAATCTGCATGGAGATGCATGAGAAGTAGAGGAGAACATAAAAGGAAGATTTCTCATGGGAAAACCCAAGAAAGATGCCAAGAAATGTAAATGCATTTAGCTCCAGAGACTGACCATTTGGGGCAAAAAGTCAACAAGCGCGGAAAGAGAGAGGCATCCTTTTTCTTAGCCTTGGCTAACACCCGCGGGGTCACATCCTTCATCTGGATTTCCATCTCTTGGAGACCAAGACCACCCTGTTGCCTTATAAGTGTCCACTTCGGTCACAAGACAGGCAATTTAGAATTTTTGTAATTACCTAAGGATTAGGAGTGGAGGAGGCTTTGTTAGTTCCCAATTGAATGCTCAATTTTATAGCCATAATTGGAAAGATTTCCAGTAATTCGTGGCAGTTGTATTTAGTGAAAGGCATGGGGTGATTTTTGGTACTTTGTTCCTTTGTTAGGTCTTATAATAACTATTTGGCAGAGATATGAGATAATCCCTGGAAATATGGATCTTGGGCAAGATTTTTCTTTGTGCTACAACTGCAGAGAAGGTTGAATGTATCCTGTCCTGCTTATTTATCCTCTCTGGGGATTATCAGTCATCACTACTCTTCACACTATGAGACGGGACCATTTCTGTGCCAACGATGAATCACTGAAAGTAAATTTTGCCCCAAATGTAACCAGTATTATTTTTTAGTCTGTGATTGAGTTATTAAATAGTTGGTGGTTGGGAGCCAGTGCTAAATTACCAAAAATAATGTGTGTTAATAATCAATTGTGTCAGTACTATGGTGTGCCTTCTATAGACACTTGCAAAGGCACAGATTTTGCTTTCCTTGGTTAATGATCAGAGGCAGACCCCTGACCTCCACATACAAAACAAAATGGAGTAGGATCTTTAAATTCTTCTGGATGGTACTAGCCAAGCATTGGTACTAAAACAAATGTGTGATTATCTATTTGCATAGACGTATACGTGCTACAAATGGCCATCAATACTCTATATTAATTCAATGAAAAAGTCACATAGCTGCACATATTTATAGATCAAATCTCATGGGACTAATATTCCAGCATCCTTGGGAGATGCAAAGAAAAAAATGGGGTCATAACCTCTTTCTCCTGTTTCCACTAAATTTGCAGACCAGCTGTAAATAGAATAATAACAAAAGTAAAACTGTTTAAACTTCATAGGAGTTTCAGTAGTAAACCGCTGACTTTTGAACAGAACAGAAAAACAAAAGCACCATTTTCCTGTCGAGCACTGCCTTTGTAAACCAGTGGCACTAGACTCGTGAGGGCTAACATTCAGTCTTGGTTCTACTGTATATAATATTTACCTGCCTTCTCTTTGTACATCTAAAAAATGTAGGAGTTGGACTGTAGTGGGGAATCTCCTGGCATGCCAAGTAAAATCCTTCAAAGTTGTGCAGCTAGATTTTGATGAGTATGTGCATTTTATTTTGATCCAAATTATGGAAATTTGAGCTTGGCAGAAGTTCTGACATAGTATGAGTGGAGGGTGATTCACTGTGCATGAAAGACCTGGTCCAAGGGGAGGCCATAGTCCAAAGTAGGATTTGGGTTTACGGCAATGTGTGATTACTTGGCCTTTTCAATATTTAAAATTGAATGCTTAGGGTGGCAAACAGTTTGATATAAATGCTAACTGGTGCTATGGCGTAACAACCATCAAAAATGTATTTTATTTCATTACTGCTTTCTAAGCTTGATATTTGAAGCTCCTGTTCATCTCCTAATCCTTTAGATGAGTTTTCACAATTGTAGCATTTCACCAACGTAAATGCCTGACAACCACTGCCACAGAGGGTTTTTAAGGTCCCTTTACAGCGCTTACATGTGATACTATATATATCTAATACAGATTAAAAATTCCAGTTCCGTTTAGGTTATCCTTCAACAATGAAATCAAACATACTTTTTCAAACAATTAAAATCTAAGAGATTTTATTGCCAGCATTCCCGCATGAAGAGGAGTATTTAAAAAGAAACCCCTTGAGGGAGAAAGCATGTGATACCAGATAGAAAAATAGTAGCCATGCATGAGTGTGTGTGCATAATTTAATCTTTAAAAAAGTAAATTGAGTGTTTAATGTAGAAAATTCAACTGTTTTTGTTGTATGATTCATAATATATGTCTAAGTAAAATGTATATATTTAGTAGCACAAAATATATAACTATACTCTTACAATATTACAGTATACTTGAAGTGATATAGAATTAATTGAAGGTAGACTTTTATATGTTAAAAATTTGTAAACCCTAGAAAAAGCACTAAACTATTAATGGTACCAAGAGTGAAATTAAAAGAAAACTCAGTGCAAAATAAGTCAGGCAAAAAGAGAATGAGCAGGAAGATAGGACAAAGAAAAACAAGTAGCAAGATAAAAACTTTATATTCAGACATATCAGTAATTGTATTAACTGATACTAGGAAAAATTCCAAATAAAAGGCAAAGACTGGCAGATTAGACAGAAGTACAAGACAACTCTATATTATTGACAGCCCCTCACACTTTAAATATAAATATATAGTTACTTAAAAGTAAATGGCAAGAAAAAAGATAATACCTTGCAAACATTAAAGAAAGCAAGTGGAAGTGTCTGTTAATATCACACAAAGTAAGCTTCAGAATAAGCAATAGTATTGCAGATAAAGAGGAGCAATATAAAATGACAAAGTATCAATGCATGAGGAAGACATAACAGTCCTAAATATACATGCATCTAAAATGCTCTAGAATACTTCAAAATACATAAGAAAACAATGGAAAGAATAAACAAATCCATAAGTATAGTTGGAAAAACTGTAATACTACTTTCTCTCTAGCTGATGGAACAAATAGAAAATCATTAAGTATAAAAGATCTGAACAATGCTATCAGACAGCTTTGATAAATGACCTTTATGTGGCACTCCGCATCTCACAATAGACTATATTTTATTTTCAAATGTACGGGGACCATTCAGCAAGGTAGACCATATCCTAGGCCATAACAAATATCTCACCAAAGAAAATAAAGTTTTAAAACTATGTTTTATACTTATAAGAAATTAAAATAGAAATCAGTAACAAAAAGATTCTTGGAAAATAAGTATTTGAAATTAAACTTTACATTTCTACCTAGCCTATGGGTCAAAGAGAAATAGCAGTATTTGGGATTGAATGCAAAGAAAATATGGCATCACAAATTTTGTGAAATATGGCTAAAGCAATGCCTGGAGAAAGATTCTTATGCTTATTAAAAAAATCGAAGAAACTCTAAAATCAGTGATTTAAGGTAATTAAGGTACTTAAGAAACTAGAAAATGTAGAGTAAATTAAATTCAAGGAGAGCAGAAAGGACATTATAGTATGTGTATATAATCAGAAATCAATGAAATTTTAAACTAAATAATTTTAAAATCAGTGACATCAAATGCTGAAATGATTGATGAAATTGAGGGACCTCTAGCCAGACCAATCAAGAAAAAGAGAGAGAAGACACAATTTAGAAATATCTGGAGTGGAAGAGGAAATAGTACAGATCCTACAGACAATAGTATGTGTGTGTGTGTGTGTGTGTGTGTGTGTATACACACACACACATACACATATGTATGAGATATTGTGAATAATTATATGTCAATAAAAGTCATGATATAGATAAATTGTCAAATTACTTGAAAGACATGAATTACAAAAGCTCAATAAAAAAGAAATCACTTTAGATCTATTATAGAAATACAGTTAAAGCTCTTCACACAAGGAAAACTCAGGCCCAGAGAGCTTCCTTGGAAAACTAACCAAACATTTCAAGTAAAAATAATGCCAATTCTATATAAACTCTTCCAGAAAACAAAAGGCAAGAAACATTTTTGAACTCTAAACCAGTTAAATGTGTTATAAGAAAAAAATTTACATACCAATAGGCCCAGTGAGCCTAGATGCAAACATCCTTTATGAAATATTATCAAATAAACTCCAGCAAATCTAAAAAGGATAATGCATCATAACCACATGGCATTTCTACCAGGAATACAAAATTGGATCAATCTTTTTATTTTAGAATTTTTTGTTTATTTTTATATTTTATTTATTTAAAAAATTATATCTTATATGTCTTGGAGGCTATTAAACATAGGACAAAGAATTCAGAGTTTACAAAAAATAAGACTTCAAGCATGTGTCAAAAATGTGCATCATTTGGTAGATGCATAGAATAATTATTTTTGTAATAATTACTTTATTGTTTTTCAATTACACTTGTCCGCATCCTCTCCCCTCCCCTCCCCCTTTTTTAAATAAAAAAATAATTATTTGAATAAAGAATAAAACTGAACAATAAAAGAAATATTTTGGAAATAAGTGCTAGTCTCTTAATATACAAAACTGTTCTAAGGGCTTCCGTTTCCAGATTGAGCTGGCTGTAGAGTAGCCTGCCCATTGCAAACAACTATAAAACTGCAAAACCATAAGAAGCAGTGATTGTTGGTTGCTTGAGAGCAGTAATGCAGAACTGTGATCCACTGGGAAAGGAAAACATGCAAAGTGAGTCCCCCAGTCATCTCAGTTCTCTCACTAGACGCACCTCTGGAATGTTGTGCAGGAAAGTGCGGCCCAAGTAACTGCTTCGCTGAAATCGTACTGTGGGGCTGCTGAGGTAAACGGAGTGTGTCATAAGGACAAGCTTTAAACTCTTTTGCAGAGGGACAGAGTGTGGCCCCAAGAAGCAATAAAATCGGCTCTGTTCAGTCCAGGCTCCAAAAGCCTCACAGCTGGATGCTTCGATTGGCTTTTTATTAGCTCTCTGGCTCCGCTTTTTATTTATTTATTTATTTTTAGAGAGAGCAGAAGAGAGGGAGAGGAGGAGAGAAACACAAATGTGAAAGAGAAACATCCATCAGTTGCCTCTCACTCCCGGCCCTAGAAGGGGGACCAAACCCACAACCCAGGCATGTGCCCTGACTGGGAATGGAGCCGATGACCCCTAGCTTTGTGGGATGACACCCAACCCACTGAGCTACACTGGTCAGTGTGCAAAGTTGGATCAGTCTTTGAAAATCAATCATTCAATTTGACTTATATCAACAAAGTAAATACACACGGAAGTGGTTATCTCAGTAGATGCATAAAAATTTGACAAAATGAAGCACTAATTTATGTTAATAACTTATAGAAATATACAAAGACAAGGGGACTTTGTTATTCTTTCTAATGGCTTATTAAAAATCATCTATGGCTGCCATCCTACTATACAGTGAAAGACCAAATGCTTTTCCCTTCAGGACAGGGAAAAAAGTGCTCTCTCTACTTCTATGAAGGAGGAAATAAACACAGGAGAATTGATGGAAAGTCTGTATAAGAAGTAGTTTGGTTCTTAACCCTTACAGATGGGCAAATCATTTTCTCTAACGTTAGCTGAAGATTGAACGTTTATTCCTGAGATAGAGTACAGTACAGGACTGCTGAATATTAGATAGGGATCACATACTGGAAATAGTGTATACGTAGCTCCCAGAATACAGCTAGGGCAACGCCCACTTGGCTCAGCAGCAGCAGCAGCGGTGCTGGGTTTAGATGGACATGTTCACGCCATGCAGCAGACCACACACGGCTTTAAGAAAGTATACAGAGAAAGGCAACAAGAGGACCCCAAAATTTACTGGCCACTGCAGACTTGAGAAATGTGTGATCCCCAAAAGACAAACGTGGGAGAGATCAGGCCATCTTAGCCCCGGTGAACCTTTAGCTCACGCGTCCCTTTGGCTATTATCCAGTGGCAGCTCCTTTAGGGCTACGGGGCTAGCACCCAGTTTCAGTGCAGCTGCATCTCATGTTACAGTCCAACCAGTGAGATACCTGTGCTTGTTTCATACATACTTCCCTCAGCTCAGCTTTAGCTGATCTTGGATACAGTATAGATAAATCCCTTGAGTAAGTGTTGCAAGGGGGTTTAAATCTAAGGTGAAAGCTACAGGCAATCCTGAGCCTGGAGAAAAGGTCACAAACCAATACTAGGAGATGATTCTCCAAGGGTCTCAAAGGCACTGACTGCCCTTTGGCCTACACTATTCTTTCAAGGATGTTTAGTGAACAGCCTTTGAAGATGGAGAGAGTGTCTCTCTTTTAAGCAAAGGGAGACCTGCTTACTGTTCAGTATAACAAAGAAGATCTTTGCCTCCAGAGCAAAGGTTAGGCATGCTTACTACCCATTATAAAAGATTCTGGAATCCCTAAGCTCGGGGTATCTCTCTACTGTAATTCCAGCTACAATGTGTGCAGGTATTTATCTGATAGGACCACTGCAACACTCGGAACCTGACCCGTTTAGTCCTGGAAATTCAGAAACCATGCATCATAATCCTTTTGTGCTGTCTACTGGTGGCAGTACAAGATCATTAAGCCAAATATTAATTCTGCTACTGTCCTCAAATTTTTCTCCTCTAATTCTTCCTGTCACCACAGCCTTCATTCCTTTGAAGCCCTAAGAACAAAATTCAATTTTTAAACAGATTTTCTCACTCTCTTTAAACTCTTTGTCTTGACAAAGCTGGATCTTTCCCAAAGACCTCACTTCCTTTTCAGGATTCTGCTAAGGAGATACTTGTATTCTCATAGTGTGCATACACTGAAATCTGGAGATGACCTTGATTTTTTTTAGCTACTTCTAGACCATAATTTTTCTATAGTGATGCAATAATTGGTCCTCCTCCATAACGTATGCTGGCCAGCTACATCATTGATTATCTGACAGATTCCTGGTCATTTGGAAGTGCCCTAGTTTATGCTTTTGAGAACCTTGGTTTGCATTCAATTTCTCTTTCCATCACCATTTCTGCTAGCATCTATGGCAACCTTGATACTCATATTACTCATTTAATTTATCCAGTAGCCTGACCTTGCCCATTTTGAATGTCTATGTAAGCTCTAGGTTCATGGCCTCATCCTAAACTTTCTCATACCAGGAGAAATGCAACACACTTGGGATCATCCAAAAATGTAATATACCAATGTCTGCTGACAAGATTCCCCAGGATTTTTCCTATTTCTTTCTACTTCCACTTTTCACAGACCTTGTTGAGATCTCTCTTCCTATCTTCTACCTTCTTGTGGTTCATTATTGTACTTTAATTTTTTTCTCTTCCACTATAGCCTTATGATGCCTCTCAAACCATTCTTTGCATAGGATCTTCAATGCCCTCTGGGCTATTATACAGAAGAGACTCTTCCCTTTTGCATTAATGACATGCTACTATTATAGACATGCAGAATGTAATAGGTTTTAGTGTTTGACTTGTCTCTTTTATAGGGATATAAACACTACCAGGTCTACAGTTTTGTCTAACTTTTTTCTCATGTATTTTCGGCACCTTGAATAGTTCAGGGCCCATATTCATGGCTCAAGAAATACTTCGTAAATAAATTAATGAAGCCGATCATAGAATGAAAGACCTTGGTTTATCCCTACAGTTACTGGTATAACAGCTGAGACGCAAGAATGAGACCATTATGACTTGAGGATCTTTTTCTTAGGGAAGGTAAAGAAAAGTGATCAGCTTTGAATTCGACATATCAATCACAATATGTGATTGTGTCTCCTTGGTTTGCTCCTTGGGAAAATTGAAGCAGTTAATTGAAGGTCAGTGATATGGTGAATGTCACCCGTTCTGCCAGCTATAAAGTACAGATTAGAGCAAATTTGTTGCTCTGAGCCTTTCATCAAACCACTGCCCCACCTGAAATGTTTTATTTGCCCAACATCATTACATTCCTAATTTGGAAAAATAGACAAAAAATGCCACTTTTTTTTTTCAAATAGTGTAAACACTAAAACATATTTTTCACCAATGAATCAGGAATTAGAGAGGTGGGAGTAAGAAAACCAGATTTTTGTCAAAGGTCCTCCTTTCTCCTTTACTTTTGAGGGCATTGCTTTGGGAGGACCTCATCTCTCTCACCCTCAGTTGCCTAAGTTGTAAAGAAGAACACGGCTTTCATACGGGCGACCAAAATGAAAAGTCAGACAGCATGAGGAGAGAGATTAGTAAACTGAAAATGAGTTCTACAACTGTGAATTGTACTTGTACATTTACCATTCAGTTAGCACTTCATAAGGGCGAAGAGCAAAGTATCACCTCGCTGTAACGGACTTGGCTGACTTGGATGCCACAGAAGACTAGGAGATGCTGTCCTTCCATGTCACGGTTGCTCTGGGTATGTGTATACATATAAAATGATTCAGTTGTGATTCCAAAAGATATGTTTAAGGGAATAAAACTTTATTTTCTTTCCTGAGATTTGTAAATGTCCTTCAAAATTTTTTCAAAATTTGCTGTCTGGTCCTGCTTGTGTTGGACATGTCTGTTTACTTCCTTTCTTTATTTTTCCTTTTTGCTCCAATTAATGTCTAAGTATTTCAAAAAATAGAAACACTGTGACAAAAGTAAAACTATATTGTTAACACTTCCTTACTTACTGTCCGTATATGTTGTACGTGGCTCAAACTGTAAAAAGTTAAGATTTAAGTATTTTAAGTCTACAGTTCATGAAATAGGGTGGATTCTGGAGACAACCTTCAGAAGAAGGAATTAAAATTTGAGGATGACGTGGCCCGCAAGTGTTGATTGTGCTAGGTCTAAAAGGATGGGCAGGAAGTGGTTGAAATGCACACAGCTGTGTATCACATCTGGGTCTGAGATTTGTTGTGAAAGTTGAGCCACATAATTGATGACTCATTCCAGCTTCAAAAAATCTATATTACCTGGGAGGAAAGAGTGAATAAGAAGGATAGTTCTGTGTGTTAAACGATATAGGAAAAAATTCAGAAACGGGGCAGCAGGACTATACTTTACATAACAGGGCACGCCTGGATAAACTAACACGTTCTATATATGTGAGTTGGCTGCTGGAGATCCATTCCCCCTTCTTTATTAATAGAACTGTCATTTCGCTCATGGCGTTGTGCCCAATTAAGAGATCTTCCCGCTCCGACTCTTCAGAGGCCGGAGGTGGTCAAACAGCCTGGCGTGGCTAATGAAATATAAATAGGAGTTGCTAGGTTAGGCTTCCCAGAAAATATTTTAGAGAAAGAGACTCAGCAAGAATGCACTTTCATCGTTTTCCCTATGATATTTTTTCTTCTCCCTTTTAACAGGCGAAAAAATGAATCAGCGCCTGAAATGTAACATATATACAAACAAGCCAGTGGTTTTTCACAAATGGAACACACATGCAGTCAGCACTGAAAACAATAAACACTATCACCAGCGTCCCAGTAACCGCTATCCTGACTTTTAAGAGCACAGAATAGTTTTGTTTGGTTTTGGACATTACATGAATAGAATCAAACAGTAAGCATTCTGTTGTGCCTGGCTTCTTTTGCTCAATGATATGGTTGGGAGATTTTTGTTGCACGTCTTACATTTGTACATGGTTTGTTCTCAGGGCTGTGTAATATTCCATTGCATGAATAAACCACGTGTTATTTATCTGAAAAACAGACAAACATTTTGACACATGGCCAAGAAGCTGACCACTAGGACTATGGTGCAAGAACCCCAAAGGTCCAGGGTCAGGGATGACGTGATCACCTCTCTTACCAGCCTAGACTGCCTGGCTCTATGAGAGACAAATACGCCTCCATGTTTTAAACCACTGTTGGAGGGCTGTCTGTTGGTTGCAACTAACTGTAACACTAACCAGAACATATAGTTTATGTTGTTTATGGCAGTCAAACTTATCCCTTAAAGAGATTTCAGATCACTGAAATTGAAGTTCTGTGAGGTTAAGCAGGAAACTAATATAGCTGGTGAGGTAATAGAGCTGGACCTTGAACTTTCCAGTGGAACTCACATCCATTCATCATATAGTAGACAGGTAAGCAGATAAATATATAAGACTAGAAAGCACAGATGATGAAGCTCTTCTCTTTTTCCAAGTATGCTTCAGGGACGTCTAACTTTTTGGCATCTCTGGGCCACACTGGAAGAAGAAAGGTTGTCTTGGGCCATGCATTAAATACATTGTGACATGTGATCACAAAAAAATCTCATAGCGATTTAAGTAAATTTACCATTTTGTGTTGGGCTGCATTCATAGCCATTCTGGGCTGCATGTGGCCTGTGGGCCATAGTTGGACACCTCTGCTTTAGAGATTCAGGGCAGTAGAGAAACTGGAGAATACCATTCTTGTCTCTGAGTCCTTTCCTTGCCTAAAAAGACTGGCAGAAAAACGCACCCCAGTTCCTATGGCCAAGAGAAAGAAGTCACCTGGCCGAGGAAATACGTATGAAAAGGCATGTGTCCTTCCTTTCCCCTGCCCTTCCTCTTTTCCAGAAGTGGGAGGAAATGGGGAAGACAGACTAGCCTCGAATAGACAGAGTAGACTGAGTGCCTAGACAAAAATGAGTCTGGTTGAGGTTTATAAATTTGCTAGTGAGTCTAGAAAAACCTCATCTAATGTGGACTAAAATTACACACACACACACACACATACACACATATAAAACTCTATCTGAAATTTATCACTTTAACAAGTGATTCCTTACCACAGACTCCAGATAAACAAGACATCAGCTCACATGTGCACACACACAAATGAAAACAACAAATTAAGAAATAAATTTGTAATTTATTTTCTGAGCTTAGGGCTCTGCTTCACAGTGTTCAATCCAGGTTGAGAATCCCTGGTGTGGGACGCTGAATTGAGCCCTAATAACAGCATGGAGGTAGGAAAAGGGAGACGAGGGGGCACAAGAACCCCTCTGCTTTTTCATGTGCTCCTTAACACAGTCTGCACAGCACAGCCAGGTTTGATTTTTCCATTAGCAATAAATATCTAGTGAACATGGAGGAAATTAATTGTGATGGATGGTGGTTGAGTCTCCTGGGAGTGGAGATTGAAGTTTGTTTTAGTAATAAATGTAGACAAGTATATAAATAGAGTGACTATATATATTTATAGCCCTGGTGTACTTATTAATAGCTACACCTTTTACTCTGAAAAGGCCCTACTTTGGATGATAAGTGCTGTGATCACCTTTGTAAAATGCACACAAAAATAAGATCACTTTGGATCCCCTTCAAAGGTGGCAGAGTTGCACCATTCACATTTCCCTTTGAGAGAGGGCCTGCTGTCCCGCTGGGAGGAGGGTCACTGACAAACTCTGCTGTGAGATGCCGTTAGATTCATACTCTGTTTTGAGAAGCCCTTAGCCAATGACTGAGCAAAGCGGTGGTAGCTGCAGTCATACTCTTTTCAGGGTGGTCTCCAGTCAGTGACTCAGCAAGACCAAGTCACAAGGACCTGGCCATTTCTCCCAGCATAGCACTCTTCTGATGGAAAACTGTTTACCCCACAGGTCCCTTCAGGTCCTACTTTGTCGAGTGTGCATCACGGTCTGACAAATCCCCTTTTCCTCTTCCTTTTTCCACCCCAGAAATCTTTTGTTTGCCTGTCCCAGGAACTGTTCGCAGACAACCCAACCCATAATCTGGAACATTTTCTTTAAAAAATTATATTCATTTGCGGGGTGGCAGTTTAGCAACATCAAACAACTTTAAAGAATCCCAGTCCGGATCAGATGTCAAGTTATTAAATGTGGTATTCTTTCATGTTCAGCGTAACGCGGTCCTTGAGCAGGAAGCAACAGACCAGCATGAAGGCCTGGGGTAAAAGGAGCACTTTCTCAAAGAAAAGGGGCCAATTAGAACTTAAAAACTCTTTGCTAAGGGGAAAAACACTCTTGAAATCTGTGTTGCTCATGGTCAGACACGGACATGATCTTTTTCTTCTTTTCCACTCTGCTTTGCTGCAAGAGAAAGGAAGCACAGGCTTGAGCGTGGAATTTATAAGGACAAATATAACCTTTGGTGTGATGCACAGTAAGCTGACAGTTAAAGGTGTATCATGCTAGATAAATGTCAAAAGCCAAATAAAAGCCTTAATAATAAGCTGTCCAGAGGCTAAAATCCAGGACCCTGAAGCACGAGAAAAGGATTAATCTTTAAAAGCGAAATTTAACCCAAACTTATACGGGTTGGAAAGCTGCGATAAACTTGGGGTCGGGTGTGGTGAATGCAGAAAGGAAGAGGGGCCTAATCCAAGAGGTACCTAAACTGCACCAAGATTTTTGTTTTGATTTAGATCTTACTCTAAAAACATAGTAGAGGGGAGCCCCACACAGTATTTTTATGGGCTGAATCGTGCCCTCTCAAAATTCAAATGTTGAAGTACTAACCCCCAGGACCTTGGAATGTAACTGTATTTGGGGATGAGGTCTTTAAAAAGGTAATTAAGTTAAAATGAGGTCATTTTGGCGGGTCTTAATCCAATAGCACTGGTGTCCTTAGCAGAAGCGAGTAGGACACAGACAGACACAAGAGGGACGTCCGTGTGAAGGCACGGGGAGAGGACAGCCATCTCCAAGCTACATAGGTTCAGGAGACCAGAGAGGCATCCACAGGGGAAAGTCTGGAGGCAAAACGCCCATTAGAGATGACTTATTTCCGGGAAGAATCCATTCTCTGTGATACCGGTGAAACTGAAGCGCAGAAAGTTGGAGGAGCGTTTGTAGGCCCCTGTCTCAAGTTAGAAATGGTACTTCTATCCACAGTTTGCTTCCCTGGTCACCTTTCCCAGCACCTCACTTACAAGGTGTTTGTATGGCCTGAACGCTCATGATTAAAGTCTGTAGGAAAAATTGAACTGTGATGTAACTAATTTCCCACGTGGGATAATTTTTTCCAAATTCTTATTTTGATTCCTGCAGGATACAGTTTTCAGTTTATTCTTTTCTTTGTTAGAAGTAAATCTTTACGAAGTAAATCATTTTCCCCATTTGGAAGTGCTCGTGAGGAGTTTGCCAGTCAACCTAAAAATAATGATCTGCTTATGATTCCAAGGTTGCAGAATCTTATCAGAAGAAAGGCTCTGTGGGTTTTTGTTTATCTCAAAAGAAAAAGAAAGCGTGTGCTGAGTTGACTCGTGGAGTCTTTGGGTTACGAATCCACCACGGAGTGTATTTGAGTAGGTGGACTCTCGGAGGGCGGGGCCACACGGAGAGATGACTAGAGTTTAAGAGCTCAGCTCTTGCTAAGGTAACTTCCTCCGAGTGGTGGTGCTTGCTTTCATCCCCTCAGGTCTGCTAGAAATGAGGCTTCATGCACTCCATTATTCAGATTTGGAGACCGACCAAATTTTTTGTCTCGCCCCCTGTGATCACTCACTGATGTGACTTTATGAACCGCTCCAAAGGCAAGATGATTAAATCAGCAAAGATGGTGCCTTCCTCTCTCTCAGCTTGGCCCCAAAGTACTATGCTCACAGATTGTTTGAACAAAAAAGGCTTGGTCCAGTCCTGTAAAGGATCCTAACGCTTTTTCAACGGCTTAGCGGAAGATGAAGGGAACATGCATTAGGATGCATTGGCCCGCTCCCATGTGCTTTGCTGGCCTTAGAGCATAACGTTTCTTCTTTTTTAAAAATAGTTTATTTTTTATTGTATTTTTCCCATTACTATTTATCCCCCTTATGCCCTCTTCTACCTCTACCCACCCCCACGCCCTGCCATCACCACACTGTGGTCCATGTCCATGAGTTCTTTCTCTTTTTTGCTCAATCCCTCCACCTCCTGACCCCCTTTAGGAACTGTCAACTGGCTCTCTATCTACGCATCTGTCTCTGTAAGCCAGTCAGAGAAAGACAAATACCTTATGATTTCACTCATATGTGGAATTTAATGAACAAACTGAACTAACAAGCAAAACATTTCTTTTGCTTACGGCAAAAAAAATTAAATAAATCAATAAATAAACAAATAAATTAAAAAAATAAGCCTTTCAGAATTCAAAAGCTTCTTTGCATCTATTGATGAGAGGGACTCACAGTCAAGAACAATCAGAGCTTCCTATGTCATAGAGCTAAAAGCCCGAGCAGCCCCTCCAGAGAGTGGTTTGAACCCTTCATTGTTTTGGAGACCCAAAATCAATGAGAATTTCCTTTTGCACTTGCAGCATTCTTCCATTGTTTTCTTCACTGCCACCATAAAGTCTCTGGGCACTTTCCTCCTGTTTGGTGAGCATGCTTCTCGGCCATCGTGTGCCCTATTTCTTAGGTGTGAGGCCTTGCAAAATAACTATGACCTATATTATTATAGCCAAATTAAGTCAACAAATCTGTATTTAAAGCATGCCGTATGCCAGTTTTAACGTGTGTGCTGTGCAATGAGACATTTGGGTAAAGAGTCGTGTGGATGAGATAGAAGCAGAGGCAGCTCTTGCCCCAATGTCTGATGCCCAGCTTGATGGTTTTGGACGCTGGCCCTACACTGGCATCGTCTGGAGAGCATTTCGAACATACCCATGCCCAGGTCACTCTGCCAAAACGACGGATTAAATGATCTACAGTGGGCCCAGGCCTTGGTATTTTCAGTGTTTCTCTGGGCTGTTCTTACATGCAACCAGAATTAGGAATGGATGGTCATTGGGACAACCAAGTGCAAGCCTGGGTATGGGTGTGTGTATTTTTAAGACATGCCACACTAGATAAGAATGGAACCTGCATAAACTTAATGCATATGTAGTGAGCCGACTGAAATAAAAGAGTCTATGCATAGAATTAGGTGGAGTTGTTCATTCAGTCTTCCAGAAAATGGAAACTTAGGCAAACCTTTGCTGAACTGTGAGTTCCCTGTTCTGTTTTGTTTTGTTTTGTTTTTATTCTCAATTAGGGTTATTCTTGGAAGCAGCATCTAGATTATTTAAAAGCATGAATCCTATCTTGAAATTTCTCAGTTAGACTCCCCCATATAATGCCTAAATATTTTAGAAGGTTTCTCCTGAAGGAGGTTTCAAGCTGAGTTTCTAAAGATTTGAGAAGCATAGATAAAATTCGTTGGTTTGGGAAGTGATGTGTGAATGGAATGCTGGAAAACAAGAGAAGCGAGGAAAGAGGAGATGGGGGGGAAGGACAGAACGAAGACGTCACACAGCCCTGTGATGGAGCTCAGTCCGTGATGAGAAGTACCCCACACCTCATGGTCCCCATGGTCTCTTAATCCTTAGGAGGGGTTTCGGATCCCCTGTTTTCAGAGCAGTCCCATTGTCCATCATCATGGATGCTCCTTTGATTCTACTCTACTTGATGTGTGTACGAGTTGTTTCAATATAAATTTTATTTAAATTGAACCATAATCCCATCAAATCACTTCATGAAAGAATTCTGAGATTACTGGCATTTCTTTAAATGGAACTAATAAAAAGATAATTTGTATTCATTGTAATAAATTAGGAGAGCATATTAAGAAATTTAGTCATCCGCAATTCTACCACTCAGAACTAGTCATCATTAGTATTTGGTATAGATTTTGGCTATTTTTGAAAAGCAAAATCTTGGGTTTCCTTTTCTGTGTGCCAGTGTCATGCTGGTACAGTGAGGCCCATGGTTGAGGCTTTCTGTCTATGAACTGAATCATGTAGTTGTATTGGCCTCGCAGTGTTGGGGCGCTGATGTCCCTCTGGGGACTTTCATCTCTGTTTAGCTTTCAGCTTCTTCCAGTCTAGACTTTCTATGTCTACATTAGTAGTTTGGTCCGTGAAGCTTTGCTTACTTCCTTAGATCAAAGAGGAAAAAATTAGAGTTGCTCAGTTTTGCTCAAGCTACAAAAAATAGCAAGGGGTTTTAAATTAGATAAAAGGAAAGATTTTAAATCCCTTGCAACAATCATAGTTTCAATCCTGAGAGCAGCCAGCTCTGTGTGTGTGTGTGTGTGTGTGTGTGTGTGTTGGTAGAAAGTTCCCCTCTTTCTGAAGGAAAGACCTAAGATATTCTGCTTTTACAGTAAGTTATAACTTTTCAAAGCAATTGTTACGAGCTTGACACAATTAATTGTCTTCAGCTTAACAATTTAGAATTTCTGGGTATATTTGTGAATTCAGCTTTATAAGCTATCATTATAAATGTATTTATTGATGATTTGCCTCTGTTGCCTTGATAATTGGTTGAGAAACAAGGCACTCATGACATAAATCTGGATGCCTTTTATTACCTCCTGTTTCTGTTACCTCTGGCCACAGGCAAAGTCATCAGCTCTCCCCTCCTCCATCTTGTACCCCTCCCCAGTCGACTGCTAACAAATCTGCAAAGCTTCCTGCTGCCCATCAGCTTGCAAGCATCCTCAGAACCCGACATCCAGGGAAGACATTCATACTGCTCAATTTCTGTCTTATGACCCTAATCTTTTATTTTTGGTCTAGGCGCTGTTTCTCAACCTCAACGCTATTAACATTTTGGGCGGATAATTTTTTGCTGTGTAGGGCAGACCTTAGCATTTTAGGATGTTTAGCAGCATCACTGACCTCTGTTCACTAGATTCGACAGCATTCCCCAGGTAGTGACCCCCCCAAAATGCCTCTAGAAATTGACAGATGTCCCCTAAGTGAGCAAAATTGCTCCTAATTGAAGACAACTAAAGTGATATTAGTACACTTGGCTTTATGTTTTAACCCTCTCCTGTGACACATTTGCATTGAGCTGTTGATTTGATATCAGTTCCTTAACACTAGGGTAGTAGTACTCCTCAGTGCACCCTGGAACCAGGGATTGCCGAAAAATCAAGGTCAGGACTCATCACTAGGAATTTAGTCTGGAATTGAGTGCAAGCCATTCTTTCCCTTAGGTAATTTTAATGTGTAGAGAGGGTTGAGTGTTTTCCTTGAGTGCATGACCTTGGGTGTGGAGAGTTGTGGTGATGTCACTCGCATTGCATTGATACTGATAAACAGCCCGTCTGGACCGCCAAGAAGGCTCTGGCTTAGAGCAGTGCTGGGAGTGGACTGAGGGCAGGGAACAGGAGCTAGGCTATGTGCATGGGACCTGGGAGCTGCTTGCACACTGAGTCATGCTCCTTGGGGATGGTGGTGGGAGGTTTGAGTACTGAAGCCAAGGCACGCACCTGGTCAAAGAATGCCTTTGTGAACCACCCAGGACCACAGAAAGGGCATTCAGTTTTGCAGCACAGCTTCTGTGCTGTGTGAGGCTGCATGGCCCAGGTAATTGAGTCATGCCTTATGGATGCTCCACCCCTGGTGCGGAGCTGATGGTCTGTCAGGGGAGTCCCGTGCCCTCAGCAAGATGACAGCAGGGAGGTTCTTACATTGAGCATGCACAAGGCTGGCAAGATCACTGAATGGAGGAAAAAGCTCTCCTACTCTTTCCGGTACCAGATTGGGGGTGGAACCAGAGGGGAGGCAGACATGTGCACCATAGAAATCAAAATGGCACAGGGGATGTGCTGGACCAAAGAGGCCAGTCAGCCTAGCCGGAGGAAAGAAGGGATTGGTGGGAGGTGGACCCACTGAAGCACATGAAAGCTTGGAAAGTTGGTTAGTCATTTTGAGAATGCACCCGGTCCATCCCACACCCAAGCTAATATAGTCCCAGGGGAACAACAGCAAAAAAATGCTGTCTTGCTCGGCCATCTGGCTTGGAACCTGCATTTGGATGGTGCACTGGCCTGTCCTCTCCATGAATTGCTGAGGCCACACGGCCATGACCTCCAGGAAGGAGCCTCGCACACTCTCTTACCAACCTAGTGACGCATTTGCCAGTGCGTTCTTGTGCTCTCTGGCCAGGAGTGTACGACACTGTGGCCCTGGCAGCTGCATGGCCCATGGCTGTGCCAGCTCCATGCACTGTCTCCAGAAATGGACCTCAGATGGGCAACAGCCAGGAAGAACCTGGGCTACCTGGGTGACAACTTAGCAGCTGTCCATGGGCTCCAGATAGGTCATGTGTTCTTCTAAGCAATTATATTCCTACTCGTCAAGGAAAATATTTTTTCACACTTAAAAGTAAAAGCTTACAAAAATTTAACATTTGATTACTGCTTTAAATGGAAGGGTGAAACATAGATTAAATAAAAGGAAATTCAAATGACACTGGTGTCTTTGTTGTGTCTGTATGTGCACTAGTCATAGATCATAGCCATCAGCGATCAGCAGATTTGTACATTAAGATAGAGATGGTAATTTCACTATGTAGACCTCTTAAAAGAGAATTAGAATTTGATAAAGACTAAACATGGCCAATGTATCTCTTTATCATCCCAATAAATACTGTGTTGATATACCAGGGCACCTAATTAATATAGCGTATATCCTGGGATTGTTGTCTGTCCAACATCTTTTTCTTTCTTCCTCCTGGAAATGGTATTTGCTGTCCTTTACAACACACACCCTATCCCCATGTTACCGTGGGTCATCAGACACAGTGCTCTACTCTCATCTCCCGTCATAGGCACGGCTGTGTATATAAGCTGGACTAGTCGTAATATGGAATCACCCGTAAAGAGATGTGTGATGCAAGCTGTGCCAATTGTAATCCCCCCTGCAATTTCCTGCGTTGGAAGTTGAAATAGCTCTCAATAGCTCTTGCAACGTGACACAGACACACACAGACACACACCAGCAGCCATCCTTGCTGGTACATGGGAATGCCTGTGTGTATTGGAGAGAGTGAGATCAGCAGCCCTGCAATGCACGAGTTAATAATGGCAACTCTTTAGACGTATTTAGATAACAAGCTTCCACAAAGAATGTGATTCAAGGAAGGGAAACTGCTTCACTGTAGCTTTGCAGATTTCACATGTATAGCTAGTATGTCTGAATTTCAATCAGAAGAATGCAAGGGAAGAATTGCTGTTGTTTTCTTTTTGTTTCTTATGGTTTTGTTATTGTCTGTATGAGAGAAAGGTAGTTCAGACCAAAGCCTCCTGAAATAAAATAAAATTTTATTTCCATTGTGAGCAGGAAGGTAGGTGATAGAAGTCTGTCTTTTGCAGTGGTTTTGAATATACATTTATGGTGTATTTATTTCAGTAAAAGGGAATGAGATGTTTCAGATGTTGAAACTAACAAAAAAATGAGTAGGTGTATGGTTTGTTTCACATTGGATTTTAAAAAATTAGAATCACAATGGCAGAGAACAGTACCCCTTGAAGGGAACTTGAAGGTCATCTTGTACTTGAATCTCAACCTTATGGGTGGTTGAGGAGGAGACACGCACCTGTGTAGGGAAAAGCTACAGTGAATGACATGTGATTTACTATTTATAAGGGTTAAAGTGCTGATGTTGTCCACGATTGGATTCATTTCTTGTCGACCAGCACAGATTCATAGTTGAAAGTTCAGCATTTCCATTATTGGCTGCCACAACTCTGTTCCTCACACCTGGAGCACTTACCTGTTTACAAATAAACGGAATTGTCTACCCTGTCAGCCCTGTCTACCCTGGTAAACAGAGGCTCATAGATAGTTACATCTCGGACCTGAGTCTTCACAGTAGCACACTCTGAGAGCGTGGGGCGGCCCGCATCCCGCTGTGAGGTTGGAACACAACCTCAGCCCACCTCGGGTTCCTGTTTGAGGTTTCCAGCTTCAGACACTCCCCCAGAACAGCCACTCTCCCTGACCAGCCAAATATGTCGGAAGAGAAATTTGCTGCTTCCTCTGTAACCCACCAGCTTCCTTCCCATCCCTGTATTTAGGTCTTGTGTGAGTTCCTCAGTGACAGAAATCCCATCTTCTTTTGTAAAAGCCTCAGAACTGTGAATCAAAGTTTCCAAACAGTAAACACTGATTATTTCGCTTGATAATTTGAGGAACTGTATGTCCTGACCATGCTAATAATCAGAAAGAAAAAATGTCACAGGAAAGAAGAATTTTTAAATGTAACCAAGATCAGATAATTTGTGATGAGCAGTAAGGCGGAGTGAAGAGTCTGAGTGTTGTTGCTTAAAATCTTTTGAATCTCAGCAATTGCTTGTGCTCAAATGAAATGAAAGCTTTATATTAGGAAGGAGAATGTTTACAGTGGGTAGTCAAGCTCATCAAAACTCTCGGAAATGTAGTAAAACCATTTTTAGGTATAAACTTCTGCGTTAATAGCTGTTTCAAATGTCACCAAAACAAGTGATTTGTGTAAGCATAAACACTTGCAAAGGTGGGCACCTCATTAAGGCGGGCACAGCACCTCCTCAGCCGTGTTACCACCTATTTTATAGGTTTATCCAAATGATTTTCATCCTTCAGGGAAATTGTTTTCCATCAGAACAGGAAAAGGCCCGAGAATACTCAAATGAATCATTGGCAATAGTATTCTTGGCTCAAAGCACCAGACCCACTCCCTATAAGTGAAATCTGTTCATGGACATTTGTGCGTATAACTATATATGTAATGTTAATTAGCTTTAAGGTAAAATAAAGTAATTATATTTTATTAATTTTGGTTTATCTAGAAGTCTTCATGAATCAGTGTAGTTTTAAACAGAGTGAAATAACTCCTGCAAGGTTCAAAGGCATCGTATTACCCAAACAGGATAATCCGTTCTCTCCCCAAACAAAATGGTGTGTATACTGGGAGTTCCATTCCTGTTAAGCTCCTGTTGGTCTCCTTTCCCTTATTATAAGCAAAAGTCAGCCAGACACTTGGCGGATTTCCAAGTAGGGAGAAAGGGGAAAATCACTGCACCCTCCCGCCCGCACCCCAAGCATATAGCTGCTCTCCTGGTACCTCTGTACCATGAGGCATGACTGGAAGAGAGAGCAATCAGAAGCTTGAACAGGTGAGATGGGGAGGAAGTTGGTGGGGAATCAGTCTCTCTCTTGCACAACTGTGCTGTTTCTTAGGAGCTCAGGGAAATTGAGACCCCGACATGTTTTCCTCCACTCTGTGCCTGGCTGAATGCCCCGGGGGGAGGGGCACTCTGATTTCTGGAAGAGAGGACAAGAGGACTGATTGGTTCCCGCAAGCCCACACCTGACCTTCAGACCTCAGCACATGGATCTCCAGCCAGTCATCTGTATCAGAGACTATGATCTCTGATGGTTTATATTTTTACTGAAAAAAAAAAAAA
>PVJI01022724.1:0-24772 GCA_004026765.1 Micronycteris hirsuta
TCCGCGTAGGTTGTAGCGGTGACGTGAGCTCGGTTGCAGACGCGCCTGCAGCGTGCTCACCGAATGTGTTCTCTTGCAGTCCGCTGACGTCTGCGAGCACATCTTGAGGGTGGTGAGCAGGTCCAGTCGGCTGGAAGAACTGGTGTTGGAAAACGCCGGACTCAGAGCGTGAGTGTTTCCTGCGCATGTGATGACGTTGCTTCAGAGCTTTTCTCCATGTTCTCTAACATTCATACACCATTAAAAGAAAAGCGAGCTTCTCACGTATAGAATATCATGATTTCCCTTCTAGGAAAGAGTTCCTAGAATCCCCGTCATGATCACAAAGGTACGGGTTTTATTGCATCGTTTGCCCTTGGGTTACAGGATGTTTTTGACGGCGTAGAGGTCAAGGGCATGGACCCTTGAGCCAGATGCCTCCTAGTCTTGGACAGGTTGTTTCTGCTCTTTGTGCTTCAGTCTCTTCAGCTGTGAAATGGGGATCATGTTAGCACCTCCCTTATAAATGACAGCTCTGAGAATAAATGAGTAAGTTTACATAAAGAGCTTAGAAAGGGATCTTCTGTATTCTAGGTGGTGCATTAACTTTTATCAGTATCACAGATGTTAGTTGTCGTGACAACCTATTGCATATTTAAAAAAATTTTTTAAAGATTTTATTTATTTATTTTTAGAGACGGGAGGAGAGGGAGAAAGAGAGGGAGAGAAACATCAGTGTGTGGTTGCCTCTCGTGCGCCCCCTACTGGGGACCTGGCCTGCAACCCAGGCATGTGCCCTGCCTGGAAATCCAACCCGTGACCCTTTGGTTCGCAGGCCAGTGCTCAATCCACTGAACCACTGCAGCCAGGGCCCATGCGTATTACTTTACTCCTTTGCTGTGCTCGGTTTTGGCCATCTGCCTCCCTTTTCAGATCCACACTTACACCGTCTTCACCTCGTGGTGCTGAGGTTGCTGCCCGAGCCCGTGTAGGGCGCAGCAGGGCATTCCTGTCGGTTAAACGGACCTGTCAGCCATTCCGATTTTTGTCTGGATGTGGCGCTAGCAATTGCAGGCATTAAACCCGACGGCCGGCGCGGTTGGTTTGCGCCCACTAGCGCTGCTCTCCGTGATGCAGGGCCCACGAGGGCTATTAATAGCACCTGCAAATGCGTCTTCCACGGGGCAATGACACGTGTTCTTTTTGCATCAGAATGCGGTTTTGGCTCATCCACGTGAACTGAGTTAGGCTGTGAGGCCACGGATTCCCAGATGAGGACTTGCACTTGTGCGGAACGGACTGGGCGCTAACAAACAGGGGCCGCCCAGGCCAGTGCCGGGAAGAGAGGGTCTCCTGTTGCTGATTTGCTGCCAGCGGCTCTCGCCGTGAGGGCTGGAGCCAATTGCGTGCCTTGCGACCCCCTCTCACTGTGCTGTTTCCTTGCAGAGATTTTGCACAGAAGCTGGCCAGTGCGCTGGCGCACAACCCCGGCTCAGGACTGCACACCATCAACCTTGCTGGCAACGCGCTGGAGGACCGAGGTACCGCGGCGGCTCTGGGCCTGGGGGGCGGGGTGGCTGAGCTGTGGCGGTGCCCCAAGTGCTGGTTGAGGTCCTGTTGGTGCTGGTCCTTACGGCTCCGGTGGGAACACTCACGCTGACCTTCTGTCACTGAACCGTTTCTGAAGTGGCACCGACAGGAAGGAAGAGAGTGTTTTCACACTGTTGGCTCTCTGTCACTGCGTAGCAAGTCCCTGCCAGCTCTGCAGGCTGCGGCGACTCAGGTGTACCGTCACCCCCCACACCCCCGTTTCCGCGGCCAGCAGGGCGGGTTCTGGTTGGCGGGTTCTCTGCTCTGTCTCGTGAGTCTTCCACCCGGTTGCCAGCCAGGCTGTGACCTCCTCGTGACCTGGGGTCCCCCTCAAGCTCACTGGTGGTGGAGTCCCCTTGGGGCTCCAGGATAAAGGTCCTCATTTGCTTGCTGGTGGCTGGCAGGGCCAGGGACCCCGACTCCCAGTGTGCGGGGCTGACCGCGTCCCCCCACCAGCAGGAGTTTGCCCTGCTTTTTAGACAGAGGAGCTGATGGGGTCGGGCACCCAGGACAGACTTCCTTTTGATGAGCTCACAGCCAGCTGCTTGGTGACCTCCTCACACTGGTGAAATTCCATCACTGTCCTCAGTCCCACCCACCCCCGTCGGGGCCGTCCTCCAGGGTGTGAATACCGGGGATGGGAGTCCTGGGGAGCACCGCACACGTCTGCCAGCCGCAGACGCCTTCTGATACGTCACGAGAGTTGAAAGTGAGATTTGGGAGGCGGCATAGGACCTGAGCTCAGGGCAAGGCGCAGGTCTCACTGAGGGTGCCCACCTCAGTTGGGGGGTGTGTGGAGTGTGGGCTGCATTTGAGAGCTCGGGTGGACGGGCTTCTTGAGCGAACAGCTTCGTCCTCACCGGGCGCAGTCTGTTTCCGTGGCCCGTTGCAGATGTTTCCCAGCAGAGCTGAGAAAGGGCCTTTCCTCTCGCCGTGTTCTGTGTTTGACGGGGGTTCGTTATTAAACGGAGCTGTGGGTGTCGGTCCGGCCATTCCATCTGCTTCCTGCGTCTGAGACAGACTTCAGACAGGTTTTTATCGAAAGGATCCCCACATGGAGTTTGAGCAGAATTTCATGAGTTGCGTCCCAGCTTCCTGCAGAGTCTAAGGGGAGGGGGCTGAACGCTGGGCCCCACGGGGGCGGCTCCTGGGGTCGGGCGTTCTGGGCACAGTCACGCTTTTGGGAGAAAGCAGACAGTACGGAGAGGAGGCTGTGCGAGTGTGGGGACCACGCGGTCACCATCCACAGGGGGGAGGGCCGGGTCCGTTCTGTGTTTGTGACGAGAGGGACTCAAGGTCACTGTCGGCCGACGGCACAGCCAGATCCCAGGAGGTCACGACATGAACTTCATAGTCCCTGACGAGCATGAGAACCAGTCGAAAGGAGGGGAGGCTGCGGTTTTGGTTATCCGGTGCGCTTGTGGTCCCGTGAGGGTCCCGCTCACCACGTCGGCTCCGTTTCGTCCGGGGGTCCTGGCGGCGGCGGCTTGGACGTCCTGCTGCGGCTGCACTTCTTCCCGGGAGGCCCCTGGCTGCCCGGGCTTGGCTCCAGCTCGCTTCCTGGTCATGGCCCTGGGGGCTCTGACCTTGCTCCTTGGGTCGGAGGGGAGCATTTTCAGAGGGGGTCCGCTTTGCCCATTCCATGCGCCACACCCCCAGACGCTGCACACACACATTCTGTTTGCATGACCGCGGCCTCCTCAGGAATGTCTGTCCTTTCTCCTCCCCTCCCTTTGTTCTAAATTTGATTATTTTGTTTGGAGATGACTTAGAACCCTGCCTCAGAGTGTTTTTCTTTTGCAAATATTGACCCGAAGCACCCACGTGTTTTTCTCTGGACCATCTGCGAGTGTCTCTGATTTTATCTTCCTAATAAGACACAGAAACCCATTCTGGAATTGCCGCTGACCCCTTCCTGTCTGCCTCGGGGTGTCTGCGGGCAGCGTCCGCAGCCAAAATCGATGGGTTCCGTTCCAGGCTTTGCCACTCTCCGGCGGAGTTTCCTTGTACACAACCCCACGTCTCTGCGTCTCCATTTGCTTGTCTCTAAAACAGATCATCCTAACACCCGTGCGCGAGGGGGTCTGAGGGTGGAGTGAGAAAATGGCCTGTCCAGGATGTGACACAAGGCGGGTGTGCGAGACGTGCTCACTTTTCCTACCTCATTTGATTCCTGAAACAGCCCCGTGAAGTTAAGTAGTGCGGGTGTTGTTACCCCCTCTCACGGGTGAACAAACCGCTGTTTCTGTGAAGTGCATAGAGCCTGCGGGGTCACACCCAGGGCCAGCTTCAGACCCCTGGCGAGGGTCGTCCCAGGAATCCATCAGCCCTGGGCTCAGACTGTGGCCTCGGGGCCTCGGCTTGTGGAAGCCAGGAGTTCAGTGCCGTTGATGGCCACCAGCTCTCCAGAGCACATTGGCACCTTTCCTTTCTATCTTTTAAAGATTTATTTATTTTTAGAGAGGGGAAGGGAGGGAGAAAGAGAGGGAGAGAAACATCAATGTGTGGTTGCCTCTCGTGCGCCCCCTACTGGGGACCTGGCCCACAACCCAGGCACGTGCCCTGACTGGGAATTGAACCGGCGACCCTTGGGCTGGTGCTCAGTCCACTGAGCTACACCAGCCAGGGCATGCCAACGCCTTTCTTAAGGAGTCACTTCAGTAGTTGAGGAGGCTGGGTTTGAGTGACAGTTACAACACAGGAAGTCATTCTCCTCCAGCTCATAATATCAGACACATATTTTTTATGGCCACACAAGGGACAATGTTATTTTAAAAACGGCACGGATTTGGATTTAAGGGCCTTGGGAAGTCAGGTGCACTGACTATTTTCTCCATGAGTCTTTCATTCCTACAGTCTTAGTTCTTGAGCCTTGTTTTCTCAGCCTTTTGTTGAAATGGAAATACTTCCCTGTGTTTTATTTATTCACTCACTTCTCTCAGTGTTTCTGAACACACCAGGGAGGCCACGGGAACTGGTCGATGCCTGAACAACTCACCTGCCTTCTGACGTCGACCAGTTCAAATCTCTGTTTTTTCTGCCAGGCAAGAAGGAAGCCTGTGGTTTCCCACATCATGCTGCTAGAACTCCACGGGCAGAATTTTGTTAAATTATTAATATCGATGCTTTCAATTAACGTGGACCTTCTTAAGCCTTTTTCCTACTGCGGGAATCATTCTGATTCCAGAATATCTGCGGCGAGAATTGCGTATGGTGCCGTGACAGGTTTTTAAGTGCACGCGTGATTAGCGGTTGAATCTGCGATGTCACATTTAATTTCCTGTGTTTATAAGTTAATAACATCAGATGGCAAATTGCAATACTAAACATTTTATAATTACTTTTTGGTTCAGCATAAATATTTCAAAGCAGAGGGAGCGGTGATGGATTTGTCCTGAAAGGAAAAATAAAAACGAGAACATGATTCTCTTCTAAGGTTGACGCGCACTAAAAAAATAAGTCACAGAAAGGGTAATCCAACCCGTAAAGTCTCCACACAAAAGCTTTTAGTGATAAACTTAGTTTTAATTCCCAGCGCTGGAGGCTGTGTTTTGCTTTACTTGGGGGGAAGGGGCAAATGGAATAGTTTGGGTCAGACATTAGAAAGCCTCTCCTGTCTGCTCCTTGTGGGGACCGTTTTCCTGGGGTTGGGTCTTGCGTGGCTCTGTCCAGTGAGGAAGAGCTCCAGGCGGGACAGGGCCGGGGCACTTGCTTTGTTTTTCCTGTGAGTTCGGCTGCCAACCAGTCCCAACTGGTGTATGTGGCCAAGACCCCGAACAGAAGTCGGCCAAAGTGGGGGCCCTTTGGGTAATAATGTTACGTCTTTTTCATAGGTCCATTTAATTCTCTCTCGTTTTTTAAAAAAGTAAACAGTGCTGAGCCATCCCGTCAGCACTTGGCCTGGGTGTTTCTGTAAAGAAGCAGCACAGTCAGGTGTGGCCCGGGGAGGCCTGGGGGTGAAGATGGGCGTCCACAGGAAGCTAGTGACGTAGTCTGCAGTGGAAAAAACTACTGGAACCAGAGGATCTCACCTCGGAGGCTTTGGTCTCCTTTACCCTCAGTCCCATTTGCCTGAAGTCCTGCTTTCTTTTTCTTCTGAATGAAACCTCAAGCACGATTCCATTCACCCTCAATTCAGGAGCTTCGCTTGTTACTTGCGGTGTGATCACCTGACTTCCACAGAAAAATGTGGCTGAGTGTTCATTCCCTTCTGTTGACCTTCTTCTTCACGACAGTTCATGGTTGAGGAGCGAACAGGTGGGTGGGTATCAGATCGCTGTTCCCTTCTGGCCTCGCACTGGTTATAGGCGTGTACAGCTTTGGGAAGTGTTACAGGTGTGCCAGACAAAAGCAGTCATTTTCTCAAAGAACAAAAGCGGAGCAACTCGAGTCACCTGCGTGCCGCCTCCGCGAAGTTCCGCGGGATGTTTTAACTGTGCGCGAACAGGTGATACGTTCGGAATCATTTGAAGGTGCGGAATTTGGGCTTTGGAGAATTTTTTAACCATTGTGAAGTATCAAAATACGTAAAAGAATGAATGAGTCACCAGTAGGCAGTGATAACTTTTATCGAAATTAGAAAATGAGACTCTGGTATCCAGGTCCACAGCCCAGTTGACAGGGAGGCGCAGCCACACTCACACAGACACACTCACACACTCACACTCACACGTGTTGCCTCGTACCCCCCGGGAAATGGTACGTCTGTTGCCGCCCTTGGATGAGAAGCTATTAAAGGTCACGCAGCTGTGACATCCAGAGACTGTCTGGTTGTCGGTGCCGTGAGTCCCTCGGGAGTCACTCGAAACCCACCTTTGGGACGTTAGGACACTCTCTCCAAAGCGTCGTCTGAGGTTGTCAGCCAGGCGCCAGTGAAGTATTGGAATCCATCCGCTACAGGAGACCCGTTCTCTGCACACTTCGTACTGCCACACCGCTTTTCTGGACGAGAGTTCAGCAGCGCACGCCTGCTGCCCAGAGGCCCGATGGCCCACTGAGACGCAGGCCAGCGAGGAGTGGGGGACGGTGACGTCACGCCTCCCGAGAGGGTTGGCCTTTGGAACAGGACTGTGAGGAGGGCATGAATGTGGTCCGAAGAAAAGCATCTGTGACAGTGAAGTGTTGACACTGTGACCCCCAATTTAATGACCTTCCTTCTCTCCGACCCGACGGGACGGGAGGAGGAGGAGGCCTGGTGGGAGACAGCTAGAAAGCAGGGCTGACGCCATTCTGAGAACTTGGAAGTCCTCACCTTCTCTTCTTTTTTATTCTCAGGTGTATCCTCTCTAAGTGTTCAATTTGCCAAACTCCCGAAGGGATTGAAGCATTTAAATTTATCTAAGACCTCATTGTCGCCTAAAGGTACAGTGTGTCTTATTTCCTTCTCTTTCTGCCTGTGCTGTGCCTGCTACACCTGGGACCTTAAGTAGACTTACTGCTGAGTTATGCGTCTGCGTTTAACATACATGTCTTACCACATTCTGGCCGTTTTAGGAGGAAGTTAGGTGATTGGGATTCTGTTTAGTTGTCTAAAGTGCTTTCAGGGTTGAAAATAATTGGGAAATACACATTGAGTCATGGAATGCGTCCCTGTTCCCCGCCCTCCCCACCCGCCCCGACCCCGCCGCTGCCCCCAGCTGTCAGCGGACCCGGGGCCCTCTTGCCTGTCCTGTCCCCGTCCCTTTCCCGCTCTGGGATCGCCCTTCCCCAGGCTCTCTCCCGACTCCCCACCCTCCCTCAGGCTTCCGCTTGCTCCTCAGGCCCCGTCCACTCTCACTTTGGCACATCAGCAGCCCACGGTGAGACCTGAAACCTCGCTTTGTGCGCCGTGCCTTTGTTCACGCCTTCACTCTGCCGGGAAGGGTTCTCTCCTCTTGTGCAGATGCCCCCCTTCTCCTCCCGTGTGTCTCCTCTTCTGCTCGCACACAGCCCTGCGCTCGGGCCCTTGGTCCCCAGAGGGTTGTCCGCACCAGGCCGCCCATTGATGCCAGCCAGTGTCCCATAGTTGGCTCGGTTCTGATGCCGGGTGCAGGCGACGGGGTCAAGGCCGCGGTTGAGGGCCCAGTCCCACTTGACTGCACCCTCCCCTGCCGCAGATGCCCAGTCAAGGCCGGGTTACCAGAGGTTCCGATGCCCCAGGCCCAGATTTGATGAGTTTGCAGGAGTGGTTCAGGGAGCCCAGGGAGACGCTTCCTGACATTTACCAGTTGATTGAGGGACATGCCACTGCAGGTCTCCTAAAGGACACCGATGAGCCACCGCAGGAAGAGATATGCGGGGCAAGGTCCGGGCAGGGCGCCTGGCTGGTGTGGCCGTGGTCACCGGCCTGGAAGCCCCCAGAACTCCCTATGCCCCTCGAAGTGCTGTTTGACCCGAATGCTGGTGTTTAAGGCTTCCGGAGCTGGTGGGCTGCCCCCGTGGCTGTAGGGAGCTCTCGTGGAATTTGACCAGCGTTTCCGTTTTGGTTGCTGGGAAGCATTTGTTGGCCCCAGAATTCAGGAAGGATTTTTCTAATGTCCCCACGACGTCCACACCGTCCCCAAACACGCTGTGTCTTCCTCAGATGTTCGCGGCGTGACCGTTCTCTGGGTTTCCAGGGACCGTCCTGCTGGTGACCGGGCCGTGTCGGTCAGGCCATCTGCTCCCGACCGGCTCCAGCTGTAAAGCCTCCAACGGGCGCCCGCGGGAGCGGCCGAGCTGCCAGGCCGGCAAGCCCAGCGTGGCCGGGCGTCTGTTCGGTCTGGGCGGGGAGAGTCCCGATGTTTTCCATCCTGCGTTTTGGGGTTTCCTGCTGCTAATGCGCCTGTGAACTCAGGCGCCCCAGGGACGTGGGCTCAGGATTGCCGCCGGGGACCCTCACTCCAGCAGCAGCGGGAGGCAGGGCCCAGAACGGGATCCTTCCTGCCGGAGTCGGTGCCGGGTTGGCCGGCTGCCCAGCAGAGGGCGCTGTGCTGCCCACACTAACCTGGCCTGTCCCTTCTGGGGTTTACCCATTAAGGTCGGTTACACCTCGCAAAGGAAATGGCTTTGCAAACGATCGTCTTGGTGAGAGTCGGGAGGGTTCTGCTTGGGGTGTGGGTTTCCCGAGATGGGAGATGTTTGTGGCTCCAGGGACAGGCAGACCCTGCACACCGTCACCCGGGTCACCACCAGGAGGCCAGCTTCCTCAGGCGGCACCGGCCTCCGTGTCTTACACGGTCAGCCCACTCGGGCTCTGTTTCTCACGCCTCTGCCTGTCCCGACCGCCCTGCATTATCCCTTCCCGCCCTGTTGCCCTGGGCTGGCCATCGGGGGTGGGGGGGGTGAGGCGGTGGCCCCCGGGTCCCCGCGGTCCAGACCTGGACGCAGCTGGCTTCCCCCAAAGGTCCGCGGCAGCGAATGTCTGCTCCCTGTGTGTGTTCACTCTCCACCCTGGCGTCCAGTGTCTTTGAACTTTTTTGAGGGCAAAGAATGAGAGTCTCAGTTCCATAAATCCCGGTCCCCAGCCTTGTACAAACATTTTATGAGCACTTAATAAATGTTGAGTTGATAGCCAAGAAATTCCTCCTTAAACTTCAGTAAAATATTTCTCACTCCGCCCCCATCTCCCCTCTCTCTACGACGCGGCTCCGGCGGCTGCTCCGAGACACACGGGGTCACTTTGCACCTCCCCCTGCTCTTTGCTCTGAGGGTCTCAGGCCTCCGGCGGGCAGGCTGGCCCGGCCCCTTGTCCCTGCGGAGGCCCTGTCCACATGGGGGCAAAACCCTCTTTCCTGTTTCTCTTTAGGCATAGCTTAGATCCTCAAGACTTTCACTGAAAAATTAGAAAAACAAAATAATTTATAAAAGTATGCTCAATTTAGAAATAGCCGTGTTTCCAAAATACTCAATGAGAACCTTGGAGTTGTAGTGAAAACACAAAGAGCTGGCAGTGGCCCATGTTGGGATCGATGACTGTCACCCTTTGCACGACCTCTTGGGATCCTCCTGGATCCTGCGCTCCCCGTGACAGGACGTGGCTTGTTAGAAAGCCACCGAGCCCCGGCCCCGGGCGCAGGCCTGGCACCCAAGCCACGACTCCCCCTGCCCCCACCGGGTTATCGTTCCTGGTTTTGGAGGTAGTGTTTCCTCTGTGGGGGCCACCCTGCCCGATCCTGCCTGGAGCTCCCACGGACTCCCGCGTGTTTCGGGATGTTAAGCACCTGCATCAGTGCCCGTATCACTGAGGACTGCACGCGGAGCTGAGCCGGGAGCCGCCGGCTGGGTTGGGGCAAAATAGAAATGATTAGGTCGGCCCAACTGGTGTAGCTCAGTGGATTGAACGTGGGCTGGGAACCAGAGGGTCCTGGTTCAATTCCCAGTTGGGGCACATGCCTGGGTGGCAGGCCAGGTCCCCAGTGAGGACCATGTGAGAGGCAACCATACATTGCTCTTTCTCCCTCCTTTCTCCTCTCTCTGAAAATAAATAAATAAAATCTTTAAAAAAAAAAAAAAAAAGATGAGGTCGCCTGCTTTGTTCTCTGCCTTAAAGTAAAACCCTCCGCGTCCACATCAGAAGTGGGGCAGAATGACGCTGTTGCGTGTCTTTCTTCCACTTGGCGACCTGGCCGGCTCCACAGCTACCCTGCTCCCCCGGGGGGTGGTGCTCACAGCTCAGCTCAGTCCCGCAGTCGACGGGCGGCTGGGCCCCTTAGAGAGACCGGCAGACCTCCCGTGTCTCCTTGAGTGGGGACTGATCTGCGTCTTCTCGCTGTTTCAGGGGTGAATAGCCTTTCTCAGTCACTCAGTGCCAACCCGCTGACCGCCACCAGCCTCTCCTACCTTGACCTCTCAGGGAGCGTCCTCCGCGGAGACGACCTCTCGGTAGGTTCCCCCCTCACTGCCGAAGCCGTGTTTGGTAAGCCGGGAACGATTCCTACGTGTGGCTCTCTAGCTTACTTCCCTGCACCTCCCTCAGGGGTGTCCCACCCGAGGGCTGCATGCGGCCTGGGATGGCTGCGAAGGGGGCCCAACACAAAGTCATGTGTTTATTTAAGACCTTTTTTTTGCTCATCAGTTTTCGTTAGTGTTTGTGTGTTTACTGGGTGGCCCAAGACAGCTCTCCTTCCTCCGGCGCAGCCTGGAGACGCCCGGAGGTTGGACACCCCTGCGCGTGACTCCTTAAAATCACTTGGTGATGAGCGTATGAAATGTTTTCGAGAAAAATTTCACAGCCTTTGTTAATTAAATGTCATCTGTCGTATAGATTTTTGTTTTCTCTCCCTCATTCACTATTGCTGAGGTGTAAGTTCTTCTTGGAGATGCTTTTTCTTGAAGGCGTTTTTTTTCTTGGTTTAGAAACGTCACTGCCACTGTGAAAGTGGCCTGATAGGAAAGGTGGGACACGGGGACTGAGTTATGTCATCAGTAAATAATCCTGTTGGGGACACGTGTGTTTTCTGTGTGTAGTGGGCGGTTGACGGGGGATTTGGGGTGAGCCCGGTCCTGTGCTTAGAGCCAGGGAGTGGGCGGGTCAGCGAAGACGGGGCTCTCTGCGTGCGCGTGCAGGGGAGGCCCCCCAACCGCCCCCCCCACTACCCTAACCCCCTCACCTGGAGCACAAGGTTTCTCGTGCAGCCGAACCACCCCTGCAGGTGTCTGGCAGAAATCAGTGCTGCTGGGGGTTAGGAATGATGTCACTGCTGGATGCGATCATTGGTCCCCTCCGGTCACCGTCACAGAGTTTAGAAGAGGGGCCTTCTTCCCAGCAAGTGGGTGTCTTTGAAGGACCTTACTTAGTCTCACTCTCGGGGGGAGGGGCAGTGAAAATACGGTGACGCTCCTTTTCGCTTCCCTTCCACGTCCCTCCCCCCGCTGGGCAGCAAGTGTTGCCCCAGGGCTGGTGCCCCTTCCACTCGACACCGCAGACAGCACCCTGTCCTGGCGCCTTCCCAGGCACCGCCCAGTTTCCCCGTCCCCCCCACACTGGGGACTCATCCACCTGCTCTGCCCCAAGATGAAAGGAGTCTGGTGGGAAGCCCCCAGAACCCGACAGTGATAAACCAGAACCCTGGCTGCGGGCGTGCTCCCCGACCTGGTGCGGCGCAGGTGCAGGGAGCCCTCACCTGGCCTTGAGTCCAAGTGTCCCCCAGGCAGGGTCACGTCAGCACACGAGGTGACGAGAGCTCCCCCCGCTGGTGGCCGGGAGTAAAACTGCGCACCAGGCAAAGCAGGAAAAGCCCAGAGATGGGTCTTCTGAGAACTTTTCCTAAGCCGCCTGTCCTGGTCGCTGGCCGACTCTGGCAGTTGCCGCTCGCATGTTTGAGAGTTAGGCAGTGAGGAACGCACAGAGACCACTGGCTTTATTGTGCCGATGGCCTTGCGCAGGGAGGGGGGTGTGAGGGTGCGGGATCGGGCCGCCTCCAAAACCTGATGTGTCTTAGCCACACGGGAGGTGAAAACGAAACAAATGAACAACATCGTCAGGCCTGTTCCTGCTGGGTTTGGGAATGACTCAGGGCAGAAGTGTCGCGTGGACAGAAGAGAGTACAGCCCGAGACCATCCTTCAGGGTTCAAAGTCAAAGCTGGTGGCCCCTCGAATGCTTTCAGAAGTGCCGGGCACTTTCGTGGGGCGACTCCCCTTCAGGGGCTGCTTCTGCCTCAGCAGGGAAAGTTCATCGCCACCGTCCCCAAGTTCTAAAAATGGGGCTAATTGGGAAAAGCAGGGCATGTGCGAAGAAAGAGAGTTTGTAGCCAAGATTCCATGTGGCCTTATTTTTCCTTACACGTATTTTTTTTTTTTATTTTAACTCTCCTTTGGATTTTTTTGCTCTCCAGGAAGATAACATAATGACATAAACTTCTGCTCATTCTTGTGTGAAGGCTGCAGGAGAATTCTGGGAGGGTTTGGGCCCCTTCCTTTTTAAGGGGTACCTTGCTCTGCTTGTGGTGTGTGTGTTTCTAGATCCTAATATATTTGCTTTCTGCTTTTCTTTCAAGCACATGTACAGTTTTTTGGCCCAGCCGAATGCCCTCGCTCATCTGGATTTGTCCAACACGGAATGTTCCCTGGACATGGTGATGGTTTTGGGTTGATCTCGGGGGGGTGGGCGGGTCTCGCTCCCGAAGGGTTCCCCAGCCTGGCACGCTGTGAGAACAGGGCGCCCCTGTCTCCCCAGGTCTGCGGCGCGCTGCTCCGCGGGTGCCTCCAGTACCTCGCCGTGCTCAACCTCTCCCGGGCCGTCTTCTCACACCGGTATGCTGTCCTCCCGCCGTGCGGGCGTCTCTGTCCGTCTCCCGGGGGATCCTGTCGGGTGGTGACGACAGAGTGAGAAAGGGTGAATGTCGTGCGGGAAAGAAGGACCCGGCCTCGAGTGACCAGTGTCGATGAGCACGGGGCCTGGGAAGGTCCAGTTTCTGTTGTCCCGCTTTCGCCGCAGGGCGATGTTCTCGTGAGCGAGTCCAGCCTGCGTGGGCGGTGGGGCGGCGCGTGTCTCCTCTGTGCCCGGCACTCTCAGTGCAGGGAGGGTTCTCAGCCGCGGCCGCAGGGGGTTCCCAGGGGTGGACCGGGGGTGAAAAGAAGCCTCTGGGGAGCAGAGGGAATGGTCGCCCCAAGCCCATGCATGGTATTTGTACAAGTCGGGAGCCCGCCTGAGGCCCTCGCTCCTACCTTGGGGACGTAGAATTGTTTGCAACACAGGGCTGAGCATGGGAAGCAGCGAGTACCACAAACAGCAGCTGCTTAGAGTGGAGGGGAGACGAGGAGGAATTATGAAAAGTACATGCACACCTAAGTGTGCAGTCCTGCGACCCTCGGGGGGTCGCCACAGGTCAGCACTGAGCACTCCTCGTTGTGACCCCGAGTCGCGAACGGTGCTTCAGCCGTTATACGCTCCTTAGTAACGTGGAGAACCGCTTAAGACATCAGAGCCGCCTCCCGTTTCATCAGGTAACTTTCTGGCAGCTCTCGTGCCTGTGAGGGTGACCCTGACGTGTGTGGAAAGTGCAGTTTCCCAGCGTCTTTATTCCACTGCTGTGCCTTGCGAGGGAACGGTTCTATATTTTAAAGTTCCGTGGGTCCATTACATCACCAGCGCTGCACATCTTTGCCATGGCGAAAACAGGCCCCCGGTGCCTCCGCGGAGAAAGGTCAGGGAAGCTGAGCATCTGAGGGACTTTGTGTCGCGGGGTTGACTGAGATGACGCAGCTGGCTCGCGGACTTGAGGCAGCTGTGCAGCCGCTTGGGCGGAGTGGGGTGGACCAAGGCCCTGGGCGAGGAGGCCGTGCCACAGGCCACCAGGGTTTCATGCCATTGGTTCTCCTGTGACGTCTGTGATGACTGGTCCTGAGCCAGACCACGAGGGTGGCCTCAGCCCTGGGCACTGCGAGGGCCGCCCCGAGCACGGGAACCTGTCCCTCCGGGAGTGTCTGCCGCATGTCAGGCTGAGTGCTTTGCGCAGGTGCCGTGTTCGGCCCCCTCACCGGTTCTTCCAGAGCAAAACCAGCCGTAGGCTCACCTCCCGGCGCCGACGCTGGGGTGCCGTTTTCCTTCCACCCTCGCGGTGCGCAGCGCGCAGTGGGCTCTGCCGTCTCGCCGAGCTGTCAGATCCGACCTGTGCCTCCCCACTGTACCAGAAGGGGACGTCTGTGGAAGCTGTAGCCATTTCTTTGGCGAGTTCTGGTCAGAATATTTGGTCAGAAATGATTAGATCTGAGCTCTGGATATTTGTGACGAGGAGACTTTCTGTGTTGCCTCTAGGCTGATGTCTGGCCACAGTCCGGTTGCCTCTAGAAATGTTTCCAAATACAGGAAGCGATCTGTGACATTCGATGTCACCCCGTGCACTGTCATCGACCCCCTACTTCTTAAAAACCCGAGCGTGGAGTTCGCGGGAGCTCTGGGGGTAAACCACAGGGCCCTCACGGGCCACAAAGAATGGGAATCAGTTGTTTGAAGGGCTTCCCGGGCTGCCTGAATCTCTCCAACCTCATGGCTTTGGTTGTGCTGGGTTGATTTACTTACTTTCTTTTCACCTTTACATTTCCGCTGAAGGTGTGGCTGATTTGTGGGTCATGCGGCAGCGCATGAACCAGCAGTGGCGTGGTTTGGCTGTTCGGCAGTCAGGTGCTGGGAAGCAAGGGCAGCCGCCGGGGTGACTGCGTTTTGTCTTTCAGGAAAGGGAAGGAAGTGCCCCCGTCTTTCAAGCAGTTCTTCAGCAGCTCCCTGGCCCTGATGCACATCAACCTCTCCGGCACGAAGCTGTCTCCTGAGCCCTTGAAGTGAGTGGTCCATCCATTTTCTCTGGAGCTGGGAAAGTTCGGCTCGTGAAGACAAACGCGCTCCAGGGAAGGGAGGAAGACGTATAATCCTAATAGACCGAGGTGTCTTTCTTACATACTTTGGGGCAGAAGAGAGTCTGATTCCTTTTGAGTATATTGTGGATATTCTGGCCTCCTGTGGGGGTGGCCGAAGGCACCGACCGGCCATAAGTGTTGTGTTTGTTCCTTGGTACAACCGCCTTTCAAGGAACCCCCGTTCAGTCCATTTTCGGTATATTCTTGCATGTGTGTGTCTTTAATCAATATTCCAAATATTTCTACAAACAGTAATAATCAAACTCTACACACACGTGGGCAGCAGAATCGATTCTTAGGTGCTCTGGTTTCTGAATTTCCGAGGTCTCTCTGTGTGGTATTTACCCTTGGCAGGCGGAGCTTTTTGGGGCTACCACCTGCAGGGTCAGTGCTGCGCTGGAGTCGAACTTTTCCGCTAAATGAGGGTTTGAGAATAATTTATCCTCCTTGAAATGTCCGCTCACCATCCCCAGAAATAATCGAGAGGACTACAGAGTCCCCCTCTTTTTGAGCCTAAAGAATGTGTTTTCGAGGAACCGTGCATCCGCATGGTCAGGCACGCTGCAACCCAGCCTGCGCCCTGCTTTCTCCCGTCCTCGGCTGGCGCGCGCGTCAGCGCTGAATTTTCCCCGTAATTTGTGTGAAGTTCAAGTCAGTACCTGCTGTTCGTGTTCATCGTCATCCACTTGGTGCACTGCCTTTTCTTTTTCTTTGTTGGGAGGTGCGGAATGCTCCATCACAGTATTTCACAGGGTTCCGTATGGCTGAAAGCCCAGTGCTTTTAACTACCATAGGTCCAGTGAAGTGTTTAAAAAAAAAAAAACAAAGCCGGACGTTACAGCTGCCCTTCTCTTTGAAACGTTGAATCGATGCATTAGAGGTTTCCAAGTGCAGCCGCTGCAGATACGAACGCCTCCCTGCCGGGCTGCTCGCATGGGCGTCAGCAAAGCCTCCAGAGTCGATATTCTCCAGGGGCTGCGTGTGTTCTCCAGCAGACTTGGGGCGGGGGGCCTTTTCTGTGCCGCGCAGCCCCCACGTGCGTCTCGGGGTGCTGTCCGGCTGCCTGCCAACAGCAGTCCTGCCGGGTCCGCTTCGTGAGGGTTCTGTCCCGTGCCCAACAGAAGGAGCTGGCAGGGCCATGACCCTGGCTGTCGGAGGCAGAAATGCGGTTGGCAGGTTAAAAAGGACGTAGGTGCTGTTCTCAGGGCCCCTGCGGGCCCCTCCGAGCCAGCACAGTGACCGGTGTCTCCTCCCCAGGGCGCTGCTGCTCAGCCTGGCCAGCAACCACAACCTGAAGGCCGTGTCCCTCGACCTCAGCGGCTGCGAGGTAAGAACTGTGGGGCCGGCGCTGGGAGAGAGAAGGGCCTCACGGGTTTGTCTTTTCTCCTGGAGCGGCTCTGACTCCGGCGGGTACCGATGAAGCAGAGAACGACATCCTGGGAGGTTCTGAAGTTTGGTATTTTGTGGGTTTTGTCTCCAAATAGCCACGGCTCCCCGTTCAGAAAGCATTCAATGTGTTTTTAATGATTTAAAAAAGAAAAAAGAAAATCCGCATTCTTGGGGCCAGCAGCTTAAGTATTTTATGATGAAGGCCTGAGACTCCAGTTGGGCGAGGCAGCGCTCCTGGCAGGGCACTTGTGTGCACGGCGAACTTGAACCCGCAGGGTGTGAAGGAGGAAAGCTGTCTTGTCCTTGATTTAACTTTATAGGGTCTTGATTCAAAACGGGAAAACTGAGACGCTTCTCAAAGCCGTAGCTATTCCAGATGCTGCTTGTCAAAGAACAAGGAGAGGAGAGTTGAGACTGCAGGCCTCTGTGTTACAGGGTGTCTGGACTTGACCATCTGGAAACTTTCCTTTTCTGGGTGGGGATTAGTAAGAAAATACCTGGGAACAAGCTGGCAGCCCCTTCAGAGCCCGGCTCCCCTCCACTGGTCCGACTCGGCCTCTGCTTGGCCTGGGGCGAAGCCTGCGCTGTCCCTGGGCCCCGAGGTCCTCTCCCCTCCCGCCCTGGACACTCCTGTCCTGCCCTCCCTTCCCCAGGCCCGCCCCCTCGAAGGTCTAGCTCAGGCTCAGGGTCCCCACTCCTGCGTCAGACTCCATGTCTGACCCGAGGTGGCTGTGGCCAGCTATGTGGTCTTGTCCCCGACTTCCTGCCACACACGTGGCATTTTTATCAGGGGATTTGAACCCCAAATGTTAGGCTGTGCTCCTTCGCACCCGTGAGGGTCAAGCTAACTGGCAGTGACGTGAGCCTTTCGTTCACGGATGATGTCTGTTCTCAGAGAGAAGACTTCCGTGTTCCTGAGATGTTTCCACTTTTCCTTGGTCCTTTAGTACCAAATGGGAGTGATTTCTTTCCTGTGAGAAGCATAGCCCGGGGAGGGGGAAGGGTCACAGCAAACGTGGGCACTTTGGAAGCAGAAAAGCCCCTTTGACCGCTGGCTCATCGCCTACGGGGCAGGGGACACTAGTCGGGGGGTGGCGCGCGCAGGATGGGGGTCTGGCAGCACGTTGAGCGGTTATCTGGGGGGCGGGTGGGGTGACTATAGAGAAGCCGTAACGTCACGTCAGGGATTGCAGCGTACGTCAGTGCTGCCTTTCTGAAAATGCGTACTTACAGGCATTAAGATACTCCGTCTTTACCGAAGCACCGTTTGGGCCTTGCCCTCAAAGCTGTTTTAAAGCCTTAGAGGGAAAACCGTCTCCTCCAGTTTATCATCACGGCCGACTGTGGGCACAAAGCCGCCTTCACCGTCCTCTGTGGCTGCTCCCGGGTGACCCTCAGGGGGCCTGGGCTTAGCGTCTGTGCGGACACCCAGGGCCGGGTGCGCACCGCACCCCCGGGGGGCTCCAGAGCAAGGGTCTCGGAGCCGAGGTGCAGGGTGGCGGTCATGCCGGTGTTTCCCGCACGGACCCAGGCCATCTCCTTGGGGGACGCAGAGGCCAGTGCACGCCAGCCCATCTGTAGAGGCCTCACCGCTGCAGGAGAATAGCAGAGGGGGGAGCAAACGGGATGCGGCGGGGGGTGGGGGGGAGCAGAGGCCGATCCAGAGGCAGGTCGCGGCTGAGGACCGGCCACAGGCCTGGCTGCGGGACCTGGCAGTGGCTCCTGGCGAGGGGCTCTGAAGTGGAGTGGAAACAGCATCAGACAGTAAGCTGTCCGATGAGTGTGCGAGGCGGTTTGCCCGCCCACGTGACAGGCATTCAGGCGGCTCCGAGGTCGGAAGGGGGGCTCGGCATTGCCGTGCCCCTCACAGTCCCTCCTGTGAGGCCACGCGGGGAACGCAGCACGGAAAACATTTCAGCGCAGGGAGTGATGTGACACCGGGTGACAACACAGCTGTGCCCACCCTGGAAGTGATCATATTTATACACACTTTTCTCAGCTTCTAAATTGCCTCTGGCTTCGAACTCTGCCGGCGAGATCCTCACCCGGGTCTTGTCAAACCAATTTGTGTCCTCGGAGAAACCTGTAGGAGAAAATTTCCCAGGATAGCAAGTATTATTTTTTAATTAAACTTGTAACCCCTGTGCAAGAAAAGCAGTCATTTAGGGATTTATTTGATATTTAAATTTGTAATACTTGCCATATCGTTTTAAAAGGCAAGGGATCTCGAGGACGGACAGGGAATTGTTTTGGGTGTTTTCTCGAGGTTTTAGTGCCTTTACTCCCCCGGCCCCCACTGTGAATATTTGAGTGTTAAATATGACTGTTCACGGAGAACTGTGAGTAACCCCTGGAACATTCCGGCTTCCTTCAGTGAGGGCACACTTTTCTCTCGAGAGAAATGGGATTTTATTTTTCACATTTCGCTGAGAGTACAGTGGTGAGGGACGTCCGCTCCTCTTTGATCTCATGTGCCTTTAAGTGAGGCTGGTGTGTGGGTTGCAAGGAGGGCCAATTAGAAGCCAGCTGGCCAGGCGGGCACAGGCCAACCAGCCTCTCATTATGCAAATGTATGCAAATGATGTTCATTCTCAGCTTGGGGAAAGCCTGCGCTGTTTGGGAAAAGCTGTAGCTCTGGGGGAAGTTCAGGCATCAAATAACCTGTGAATTTAATCCAGTGCTCTCAATAACAGAAGATTAGTTATTTTCTTATTTAAATTTCTGATTTTTTTTTTGTTTGTTTTGTGAGCCAATTTTATTTGGAAGTGTTTTTTTTTGTTGTTGTTTTTTTTCCTGACACTTTTTTTTTACATTGTGTGTGGGTAGAGACTTGAGCTTCTTTATTCTTATTCTTCTTTCTGCCGATAACATTTTTGTTTTTTCTCCTTGGGCTTCCCTTAGCTCGGCCACTGTGTAAGTACTTTATGAACTGGTTCATTAGTGTCTATTGATATATTTGATTATTTTTAACTTGGAAATGTTACTTTGATGGATATATGCTCCAAACATTATCAGTCAGGAGTTTTTATAGAGTAGAGCTGAGCACTTTAATGTCCCCTGTATTTTCCATATTCGTAGATGGAACATTTTGTTGTCCTTTACAGTAATAGAAAGTAGAGGGTTTTTGTAGAAAATTTATTTTCAACAGGGAAATCACCAACAGCAAGTAATGAAATTGTGAAGACTTAGGCACTTTCCTTTATCTTCTCAAAAGCACATTTTTTTCATGCTCTGAAAATCAGATTATGTTTCTTTGAAGTGTTTGCCTAATTATTCCTTGCTTTAACTTTGGCATTGTCTGCACTCACATTCACATCAAGTATTAACACGCCGTGACCTGGAGCTGCGCCTCTCAAAAGTATTTGCAGCGCAGAACCTGATTTTTTGATTTTTTTAAACTTCCAAACTATAATAAATCAATATTTTTGCAAAAATTTAGAAAGATATAGAAAACACAAGCCCTTAATTTGTATTATTAGATGCAGCCTACCTGAAATGATCATTACTAAGGTTTCTAAAATATTTACGGTCAGTTTCTGTGCTCCTCTTCTGAGACCCCTTGGTGCAGGGGCACGGGGGGGGGGCTCGGGGGGCAGGGTAAGATGGGCGCTGGAGTGTTGGGGAGAGCTGCTGTGCGCCCGGGAAAACAGCACCCCACGCTGGCTGCTGACCCCGGAGAAAAAACAGCCAGAGAAATTGGTAGGTTTCGGTCCAGGGCACCATAAAAGTATTGCTTCCAAAATAGTGAAATAAAGATTCTTTAAATTGTTACATCAACACGAGAACAAGTAGAAAATAGCACTTTGTATTGTAAATTTGATAGAGCAGTTTATGTAAATTTTAATTTTCTTAAGTGAGCAGGGAAACTCCCATGATCCTTGGTGCATAGGAGATCCCGATAAGTGCCGGTTCCTTTCCCCGTTAGTGAGTTTGCTCAGCCACGCGGCCGCCGGCCAAGAAACTTCCACCCAGCACGAGGCTCACCCAAAGTACAGACTCAGGTAGTTGCTGAAAGGAAAATAAGATGTTCTGACCTCTGGAAACTGTGCTTTTGGTTCATGGAAAAAGATGAAAACTATGCGGTTATGTAGGTTACCCTTCCGTTTGGAATAAATCAACTACTTTGGAATAACCAGCTCTTCGCTGTGGTCTGAGCCGATTGCAATGGTCGTATGAGATTAAGGAAACAAACGTCTTTTCCTTGCATGGCTCCATGCGTTGGCACAAAGCCTCCGTGACCACTTGCTGCCACTGACTGGCTGCTGGGCCCCGTGAGCAGCACACGTCCCTGGGGACAGCCAGGGCTGGCCCTTCCTGAACTGGCAGAGGTCCAAAGTCAGCCCTTCTCGTCCCCGCTGGTTGTGCTGCAGGCTGGTGGGGACTTATTCCCGAAATGCGCCATCAGATGAAAGAGCAACACTTCCTCGTGCGTCCAAACAATCATTAGTAAGGACAGACAGTGTCTCGCTGCTGGTGACCCGGGGTCATCTCCCCTGTCTTTGTCCGATGACGTTCCTGCCGACGTGATGTGGGAGACCGCAGCCACGCCTAGGGTTGCCCCTCTTTGCTGATGGTCGCTTTTGGACGTTTCTAAGTGTAGCTTTCCCTTTGGAGCCACGTTGGAGACGGGGGCACGGTTTCTGACGTTTGGCTCCTGCCCCGGCGGGCGAGCCTGCCTCAGGTCCGGTTTCTGGTCTGCAGCTGCGGTCGGGAGGCGCGCAGGTGCTGGAAGGCTGCATCGCGGAAATCCATAACATCACCAGCCTGGACATTTCCGACAATGGTGAGCCGGGCGTCGGGCGCAGTGGTGGGGAGACAACGGGTTGTTTGAAGCAAGTTGGGGAAGGGGCACTTTTGCCTCCCAGCCCGGGATGGACAACCCCCTCGTGAAGTGTTATCTTGTGTCTCGTCTGCCAGGACCTACAGATTTACAAAGGAGTTTGTTTATAGAATGCAATTCAAGGTCTAGGCAGTAAATAAAAGCCAGTTACAATATCCTGGTTCATCAACAAACCTCCGAGTCCAGCCTCTTGCGTTCTCGGTGGTGAGAAGGTTGGGCCCTTGTTTACTACTTAGAAGGGTGTTCCACCGGCGTCATTTCTGCTGATTGTCATAGCCCGGGCCTGGGGACTTGTTAAGTGTGTGCACAGAGCCCCGTGCTTACCAGTGAGCCCTGTGTCAGGGTCTCGTGCCGAAGGACAGGCGGGGGAACGCTCCCCGTCACTCTCCACTCCCAGTCCTCTGCCTGTGCAAGAGGGAGCGGAGGGTGAGTTTGCAGAGAGTTTATCCCTGTTGCAGAGAGCAACAGGGCAGGAAAAGAGAGCAAGCAGTTCGTTTGAAAAGAAAAGAAAAGGAAAACAAAAGAAAAGAGGAACCCGTGTCCCCTGGGCATTCCTGGGCATGCGTCTGATTCTCTCTCCCTCTCGTTCTTCCTAGGCTTGGAGTCTGACTTGTCCACCTTAATCGTGTGGCTCAGTAAAAACCGGTCCATACAACACCTGGCGCTAGGCAAAAATTTTAATAACATGAAATCCAAGTAAGAGTTTTGAATTTTTCTAATGGGACAGTGATGAAAAGTACCAGCCTCCCGAAAACTTTTGATTTGATTCCTCTGTCCACGTCCTTAAAACCTCTCTAGAAACCTGGCCCCCGTACTGGACAACTTAGTGCAGATGATTCAAGATGAAGAATCGGTGAGTGTTATTTTTAAAACTTCTGCCTCCAGTCCTGTGAGTGTTGCCACGCTTGGTATTTCCACTGCGTTAAACGTGATATGCTTTTGGGTAGTTTTATCTGTGTGCACATTTTCTATTGTCATTTAAGAAAGTGGAATAAATAGCCCTGGCTGGTGTAGCTCAGTGGATTGAGCGCGGGCTGGGAACCAAAGGGTCCCGGTTCGATTCCCCGTCAGGGCACATGCCTGGGTTGCAGACTAGGTCCCCAGTGAGGGCCATGTGAGAGGCAACCATACATTGCTGTTTCTCTCCCTCTCTGTCTCCCTCCCTTCCCCTCTCTCTAAAATAAATAAATAAATAAAAATCTTAAAAAAAAAGGAAGTAGAATAAATAGTTATGATTTAGTACAGCGAGAGAAGGTATTTAAAATTGACTTATCCTTCATTTGATTCAACTCATGACTAATTAAGGAAAGATTGTAACTAACAGCTTAAAAGAAATATAAATGGACTTGTAAGCCTATCTTTTATAAGCCTTGCATTTCCTAACTTCGCCTAATACTCTACTCTGTGGGCATGAATTTCTACCATACAGCTGACTTTGTAACCTTGTATCACGCGGAGAAGCTAATTTGAATTCCATCCCGTAATTACGCAGAGTTGCAAGAGACAAAGAAAGGGGTCCCCCACCCGCCACCTCTTCTTGAAAGCTCTACTAACTCTTCTTACATTTTTTTCCCCTGTTAGTTGCTCGGGGCCAAGACTTGGTTTGGGGTGAAGAAATTTAATTTCAAACAGTATGCTATTTGGCAGCCCTTGAAAATGCATTACTAAAAAGAAAAAGATGTTTTGTGGACGGAGCAGAAAGCGCTGTACTGTTAATTGCTTTCCCGTGAGCCTGGTGCCCGACACCTTGCGTTTTCCGGCCGCTCTGTAGGACCTTCTCCGCTTCCTGTCCTTTCCTGCCCTACGGGGCTACGGGGCTGCTGGGCTCAGCCTGGAGGGGCCCTAAATTCCAAGTCAGTGCGCGCTCCTCCTGCTTACTCGTGTTTTGCGTGGGGCACAGGAGTGACTTCCTCTATGAATCATGAGACACGTCACAAACTGAAGAAGTCTGATTGTCCTTGTGAATTCATACAGGATCGTAGCAAATTCTATAAAAGCTGTGAACCACCGTCTCCGAGGAAGTGAGGGAAGGGGGTCAGGGAGGCGGGACTGGACGTCCCCTGCTTGTCCTGCTCGCTCCCCTGGGGAGGGGGGCTCTGGTCTGGCAGGCGGGAGACGCCTCTCCTCCCCGTGTGGGGGGGAGTCCAGTGTGAGGGCCAAGGGTGGAACTCGTTACTAGTTAACGCAGGCAGGCACTTCTCTGGGTCCTCATTTGCTGATTATTCTCATATTTTGTTATTCTTACCCTGGGTTACTAAAATCAGGGGCATAATTAGGATGTAATTTACACTTTCCGGAATGTGGGCTGTTGGTTTTGCATATTTAATTTGAACTTACACCACCCGCTGTATTTGGGATTCTCATGGCCCAGGACTGGCCCAGTTTTCAAAGACTGGGGAACGCTCATAGTGGAGTTATATTTACTGTTCATCCAGAAATGTGTGTTTCCTAGCACATATTTTAGCAAAATTTATATTTTGTGAAAAACATATTTGTGAGTTTCATGTTTTGATTATGCTGCAGGGGTCTTCAAACTGTGATTCTGTGATTTTTGATCTTTCCCCTAAAGATAATTTTACCACTTAAAACACACCTGAAAACCTATGTGCAGATGGTAAAGTTTGCTCCGAAAATGGGAGTTCCATCTGTACATCTGAGTCATGCGCCCTGGTGATGTACAGGGGAAAACTTCTGATGTTTGTGCCACTGCCGTTAGGTGGCTTTTCCCAAAAGCAATTTCCTTTTCTTTTTTCTAGTTCTGAATCAGTAACATGTAAAGCAATTTAAAATGGTTACAGTTGGGTCTTGTGACTACGAAAATTCCACCAATCACAGGCATGATTGGGCTCGGTGTTTGTCTCGTAGGTTCTGACAAAGATCATCTCTTTGCTCCCCGCACTGGGGCCCCTTGTTTGCAGAGCTTGTTCTGTGACGGCCTGGCGTTCACGTGGCGTTCCGGGGGAAACCTAGACCCCACGGGCACCGTGGACAGTGGGGGCCAGGCCGCTGCGCCCAGTCCTGGGACGGGGACGTGGAGGGGCCCCGTGGCAAGGACTCTGGTCGTGAGCGGCACCCGCAAACCCACGCTGCAACCACAGCGCAGGATGTGCTTGTCCTGCAGCCTGGGGACTGCGTCTCAGAATAGCACCCCCAGCTCTGAAAAGAAGCAGCGGGTTCCTGACAGGGATGACAGTGAGGTGTCATCCATGGGGGGGCGGCGGTGACCTCAGACACGCCCGGGCTCAGGCTGGCTGGGGCGCTGTCTCGCCACCGCCTGTGGTTCCCCAGCGCGCTCGGGGCCCCGTTCCCTGTGAGCCGGTCCTGGGGTCCAGGCTCGCTGCTCGGGGCCCCGGCCGCGTTCCAGGGTTGGGAGGAAGTGGCAGCGTTTTGTTTTGTGGTGTTAGAACTGCGATCATCAAATGATGGGCAGTGTTGTCGGTTGAAGCTTTAAATGTCTCCAGTGTGAAGCATTTTCAGTTGAGTTTTTCCCACTTCCTTGTATGGTGCATCTGCAGCAGGTCACTGTGACCTCAGGGACCGGCCGGAGTCCGAGCACGGGCTGCAGCCTTGGTGGCCTTGGTGCCGACCGCGCCGGGCCAGTCCTGAAGGTCTGGTGCTGATTGGTGTCCTGTTACCATCAGGTTTCACCACGGATGCAGCC